>JBBPBX010004356.1:53721-77212 GCA_038048925.1 Garcialebias charrua | reverse complement strand
TGAGTCCTCCATGTTGGCTCTAATCTGCCCTGTGAGAAATTCATAGTAAATGTAACAAAAAGGAAAAAGTTCATAGCATTAAATTCAAACAGAAGTTCAAATTATTTCATCCTGAAAGAACTCAGGCTAACTACTGTAGCTCTTTTATAACATGGAGTTAAACTCAAAAGTAGTCTCCTCAGATAAATAGTGTTACCATTATTTTTATATTAAAGTTTCTGTTAACTTATTATTTTTATTTTAAAGTTTCTGTTAACTTATTATTTTTACATTTGTTTGTTTCTGTTCAGTGCCCTGATACAACTTCTGTTGTGACTTGGAGCTATACAGTATGAATAAACTGAACTGAATTGAAATGACATGTTTTTTTTTAACCCCGGCTACAAAAAGAATCGGAATCGAGAATCGAAAAGAATCGGAATCGAAACGAAGAATCGGAATCGGAACCGGAATCGCTCAAATTCAAACGATGCCCAACCCTACGCGTCGCACAGACCTGCATGTACCGGTATTTTTAATTTTAGCAGGAGAAACACCTAAAAAAATATATTTGTTAGCTGACTTTTTTTAAGAATGTGTCTCAGTTTAATTTTTGTTAATAAATGATAACAAATCAGCTTGTATTAGAACGTATATAACACCAAGCACGCACACAGAAAAAAGCATTTTCGCGTTTCATGCGAGCTGACATTCATTCAAATTTAACTTACAGAAACGCCTAAAAAAATATTTGTTAGCTGACTTTTTTTAAGAGTGTGTCTCAGTTAAATTTTTGTTAATAAATGATAACAAAGCAGCTTATTTTAGAACGTACCGGTAAATAACACCAGGTGCGCCCATAACTGTTTATCATATCTCTGGAACTGCTCCTTTTAGGAGGATCTAAGTATCAATTTGCAATTTGCAAGTATCAATGCAAGAGACCTGCAAAGTCCGCGGACGCGGCACAGGGGAAAAAACCTCGTCGTACCATTACGCTGGAGACGAAGGCAAAAATTATAAAAATGGCAGATCAGGGCATGACTCCCTCTAAAATTGGAGATGCGCTAGGGTTGCCGAGGTCAACTGTGGGGACAATAATGGCGGACAAAGAACGCATTTTGCAGCAGGTGCGTGCTTCAGCCCCCATGAAGTCCACCATAATTACAAAGCAAAGGACGGGGAGAATAGTCGAGATGGAAAGGTTGCTTGTCCTCTGGCTGGAGGACAACACACAGCGCAGAATCCCAGTTGGGATGTCTGTGATCTGTGAAAAGGCAAAGAGGATTTATGACAGGCTGCAGGAACTAGGGGTGACTGGGGTAGGTGCAGGGGAGCAGGGGGGTGCGGGGGGGCAGGGGGCTGCACAGAGCGATCCGGGTGAAGGGACGTCCTCCCAGAGCGATCCGGGTGAAGGGACGTCCTCCCAGAGCGATCTGGGTGAAGGGACGTCCTCCCAGAGCGATCCGGGTGAAGGGACGTCCTCCCAAAGCGCTGGAGGAGGGACTTCGAGCAGCACATCAGGGGAGTTTAATGCCTCCAAAGGATGGTTCGATCGGTTTAGGAAGAGAAACAACTTCCACAACATCAGAGTGCAGGGTGAGCACTTTAATTTCTCATTTTTCTTTTTTAATACTGTAAATGCATACAGTACAGGTAGTCCTCGACTAACGAATATATATATTTTTTTTTCATTTTATTACAGTGTGTTACAACAGCTTAACCATGTCATTTTGTGTGCATTTAAACAGGAGAGGCAGCAAGCGCTGACCACGAGGCAGCTCAGGCATTCCCAGCAGAACTGGCTGAGATCATCAGGGATGGCGGGTACACTGCGCAGCAAGTGTTCAATGTGGATGAGACAGGGCTGTTCTGGAAGCGTTTGCCAGACAGGACGTACATCAGCAAGGAAGAACGAACCGCACCCGGCCACAAGGTCGGCAAGGAGCGTTTGACCTTGCTGGTGGGGGGCAATGCTGCGGGTGACTGCAAACTCAAGCCGTTGTTGGTGTACCAATTTAATAAACCCAGGGCCTTCAAAGATGTTGATAAATCATCGCTTCCTGTTTTTTGGGCGTCAAATAAAAAGGCTTGGGTGACGCTGGAAGTTTTTACAAATTGGTTCACCAAGAACTTTGTTCCGCAAGTGAAGCGTTTTTGCACTGACCACAGCATTCCCTTTAAAATCCTCCTGATCTTGGACAACGCTCCAGGACACCCCCCTGGTCTCACCACTAGGAACAAAGATGTTAAGGTGGTGTACCTGCCTCCCAACACCACCTCATTGATCCAGCCAATGGACCAGGGGGTTATTAGTACGTTTAAGGCGTACTACCTACAAAGAGTCATCCGTGCTGCTTTGGAGGCTACGGAGAACTCTCAGACCCTTACGCTGAAAGACTTCTGGCGTAAGTTCAACATCCATGATGCTGTGCTGAACATTGGCATCGCCTGGCATCGTGTAACTCCACAGAACATGTGCGGAGTCTGGAAGAAGCTCTGTCCAGAGCTTGTTCAGGAGGTACACGATGCCCAGGAGGTGGACCGTGTAATAGAGGATGTTGTGAGGATGGGCAGGTCACTGGAGCTCGACATGGACCAGGACGATGTCCAACACCTTCTCAGTTCATCTGGAGAGGATCTGTCCCCAGACGACCTGATTAGTCTGGACAGGCACGTCCCGGATGAGGAGGTGGAGGAGGAGGTGGAGGTCATTCCTCCAACCTTCACGAAGCAGGAGTTGGTGCTGGCGTTCAAGGACCTCGACAACTTCCTGGCGAGGATTGAGAAGCAGGACGTGGACTGTGAGAGGTTCGCCAAGGTCCGTCGGGGTGTCCTCAATGAAGTTGCGTGTTACCAGCAGATCCTGGAGGACAAAAAACTTGAAAAGGTGCAGAGCAGCATGCTCAATTATTTTCAAAGAGTCACAGCACCGCCTCCAGGATCTGCTGGTGCACCAGCTGAAAGGCCGTCCAGTCCTCCTGCAGCAAGCCAGGAGGAGGCCTTGGACATCCCAGCGGACGAGCGGCCATCCAGTCCTACTGCAGCAAGCCAGGAGGAAGCCATGGACAGCCAACCATCTCCCCAGTGAAACACGCCGCCCCCCCCCCGCTCCCTCCCTCCAGGTACAGCACGTACTGTAATGAAATGTTTTTTTTTTTTTTGGAGTTGTCATGTTACACAACTTAATTTCATCTGTCTCTGCTTATGTTCACAGCCTTCCTCCTCCTTCCCCTCCTCTTCACCAACTCCACCATCCCATCACTGACCTGCCCACCCTCACATCCCAGCACAGCAACGTCAGAAAGGTACAGCAAAGACATGTTAATTTATTTTCTCTTTTTTTAAAAATTACATCTACACCTACTGTAATCATCACCTCTCTCTCGACAGCCTCCAAAGCGGCACGTCCCCCTGGTCCATCCACACACCTGCTACGCACCACACCACACACGTAAGGAGAAGTTGTTGTTGTCTGTGTTGTTGTTATCAGCAGGTGTTCACGTCTGTGTGTGTTTGTGTTTCAACAGATCCACTTGCTGTTTCGCCTCATGGAACAGCGTCGGGTACCACGTACCCGTGCTGCTGCTGCTCTGCCTCCAGCCTCCAGCCTCCTGCACCTCCTCCAGCCTCCTCCCTGTGCTCCTGCTCCACACATGCACCACACACGTAAGGAGAAGTTGTTGTTGTTGTCTGTGTTGTTGTTATCAGCAGGTGTTCACGTCTGTGTGTGTTTGTGTTTCAACAGATCCACTTGCTGTTTCGCCTCATGGAACAGCGTCGGGTACCACGTACCCGTGCTCCTGCTGCTCTGCCTCCAGCCTCCAGCCTCCTGCACCTCCTCCAGCCTCCTCCCTGTGCTCCTGCTCCACACATGCACCACACACGTAAGGAGAAGTTGTTGTTGTTGTCTGTGTTGTTGTTATCAGCAGGTGTTCACGTCTGTGTGTGTTTGTGTTTCAACAGATCCACTTGCTGTTTCGCCTCATGGAACAGCGTCGGGTACCACGTACCCGTGCTCCTGCTGCTCTGCCTCCAGCCTCCTGCACCTCCTCCAGCCTCCTCCCTGTGCTCCTGCTCCACACATGCACCACACACGTAAGGAGAAGTTGTTGTTGTTGTCTGTGTTGTTGTTATCAGCAGGTGTTCACGTCTGTGTGTGTTTGTGTTTCAACAGATCCACTTGCTGTTTCGCCTCATGGAACAGCGTCGGGTACCACGTACCGTGCTCCTGCTGCTCTGCCTCCAGCCTCCTGCCTGTCCTCCAGCCTCCTGCCTGTCCTCCAGCCTCCTGCCTGTCCTCCTGCCTGTCCTCCAGCCTGTCCTCCACACATGCACCACACACGTAAGGAGAAGTTGTTGTTGTCTGTGTTGTTGTTATGTGCAGGTGTTGACTTCTGTGTGTGTTTGTGTTTCAACAGCTCGTCTGCGTGCTGATCCACATCATGGATGAGCCTAGGGTGCTACGTACACCTGCTGCCTGTCCTCCTGCCTCCAGCCTCCTGCCTGTCCTCCTGCCTGTCCTCCAGCCTGTCCTCCACACATGCACCACACACGTAAGGAGAAGTTGTTGTTGTCTGTGTTGTTGTTATGTGCAGGTGTTGACTTCTGTGTGTGTTTGTGTTTCAACAGCTCGTCTGCGTGCTGATCCACATCATGGATGAGCCTAGGGTGCTACGTACACCTGCTGCCTGTCCTCCTGCCTCCAGCCTCCTGCCTGTCCTCCAGCCTGTCCTCCACACATGCACCACACACGTAAGGAGAAGTTGTTGTTGTCTGTGTTGTTGTTATGTGCAGGTGTTGACTTCTGTGTGTGTTTGTGTTTCAACAGCTCGTCTGCGTGCTGATCCACATCATGGATGAGCCTAGGGTGCTACGTACACCTGCTGCCTGTCCTCCTGCCTCCAGCCTCCTGCCTGTCCTCCTGCCTGTCCTCCAGCCTGTCCTCCACACATGCACCACACACGTAAGGAGAAGTTGTTGTTGTCTGTGTTGTTGTTATGTGCAGGTGTTGACTTCTGTGTGTGTTTGTGTTTCAACAGCTCGTCTGCGTGCTGATCCACATCATGGATGAGCCTAGGGTGCTACGTACACCTGCTGCCTGTCCTCCTGCCTCCAGCCTCCTGCCTGTCCTCCTGCCTGTCCTCCAGCCTGTCCTCCACACATGCACCACACACGTAAGGAGAAGTTGTTGTTGTCTGTGTTGTTGTTATGTGCAGGTGTTGACTTCTGTGTGTGTTTGTGTTTCAACAGCTCGTCTGCGTGCTGATCCACATCATGGATGAGCCTAGGGTGCTACGTACACCTGCTGCCTGTCCTCCTGCCTCCAGCCTCCTGCCTGTCCTCCTGCCTGTCCTCCAGCCTGTCCTCCACACATGCACCACACACGTAAGGAGAAGTTGTTGTTGTCTGTGTTGTTGTTATGTGCAGGTGTTGACTTCTGTGTGTGTTTGTGTTTCAACAGCTCGTCTGCGTGCTGATCCACATCATGGATGAGCCTAGGGTGCTACGTACACCTGCTGCCTGTCCTCCTGCCTGTCCTCCACACATGCACCACACACGTAAGGAGAAGTTGTGTGTTTTTCATGTTTTCTTAACAAGTGATTTTCCAGCTGTAACTGCACATTTTCATGTTTGTGTTCATTCTTACACAGATCACATGTTGCACGTTCTACATGAATGGATGTCCTGCAACACTGTGTTCCTGGACGTCTGTTCCTCCTGCCTCTGGTGTCCTGCATGTTGCCTCCATCCATCACCATTGTGTCCTTCTACTCTTAAATGACTGCTGTCAAAACAGAAAAACTTCATGTGATGCACAGACCTGCTCACATCAGGACAATTGCACATCAGGACAACACACCTGAACTGACACATGCCTGAACTTACAGCTGGCCTAAAATGCTCCCAACATTCATTGTTGAGCAATGGCTCAGCAGTTCCATCAGATGCAGGTTTGATCATGAGAACAACATCTGTCTACCTACACTTCGGTCAAAGTAAGACAATTTTGATTCATTTTTCTGCTGCTTCTCGCTTTTTCTGAGTTCATGGACTTCTTTCTCATGCACATGGACACTCATCAACGCAACGTGCTCATGTGTGATTGCTGACATCATTTTGCTGATGTGGCTCTCTGATTTGCTGCTGTTTTGCTGTGAAAAGCTGCACTTTGACAAGTGTTCATGTGTGATTGCTGACATGATTTTGCTGATGTGACTCTCTGATTTGCTGCTGTTTTGCTGTGAAAAGCTGCACTTTGACAAGTGTTCATGTGTGATTGTTGACAACATTTTGCTGATGGGAATCCCTGGTTTGCTGCAGGTTTGATGTGAAAAGCTGCACTTTGACAAGTGCTCATGTGTGATTGTTGACAACATTTTGCTGATGGGAATCCCTGGTTTCCTGCAGGTTTGATGTGAAAAGCTGCACTTTGACAAGTGCTCATGTGTGATTGTTGACAACATTTTGCTGATGGGAATCCCTGGTTTGCTGCAGGTTTGATGTGAAAAGCTGCACTTTGACAAGTGCTCATGTGTGATTGTTGACAACATTTTGCTGATGGGAATCCCTGGTTTGCTGCAGGTTTGATGTGAAAAGCTGCACTTTCAGAAGTGCTCATGTGTGATTGTTGACAACATTTTGCTGATGGGAATCCCTGGTTTGCTGCAGGTTTGATGTGAAAAGCTGCACTTTCAGAAGTGCTCATGTGTGATTGTTGACATAATTTTGCTGATGAGATTTCCTGCTGATTTGCTGCAGTTCTGATGTGAAGTTACTGATGTACAGGTGTTTATGGATGCATGTGTGGTGTAATTGTTTAGATAAGTGCTTGTAAATAAAGTTCTGTGCATGTATATAGCCCAGTATGTCAGTGTCATGCTGTTAAATGTGGGCGCGGCGGTCCGTTAGCGGTATTTCCGCGACCTACGAACAGAATAACGACCTACGAACGAGACGCTACTTTCACCCCCCACCTACGAACCGATCGACCTGCGAACGGTTCTTAGGTCCCAAACTCGTTCGTAGGTCGGGGGTTCCCTGTATATATATATATATATATTAAGATTGACCTCTGATCGTTTTTGCTAAAACAATGTGAAATTAATGAAAATTCCTCTCCAAAATAGTTTAAAATTAGCGCCGTTTTTTTACACGGTAAATTCGGGTTTTTCCGGTCACGTGATTGTGACGTAAGATACAGATCTCTGCTCCAACGGCACATTTCATACAATGTAGAAAGATACAAACGCATCCGTCGAATTTAGCCATTTAAAACTTTAGATTTTAGCGATTTGGCTTCAGTTCGTGAAGAAGAAGTTATTTTGAGTGATAAACAACAAACAGCAATGTTTCTTTTGTCCGTGTTGCTTTTTTTTTCAGGAGAGGTTTCACATACATGAAGTGAGCACCAGATGTCAGCAAAGCAGAGCAATCTACAGTGCTCTGTAAGAGTTATCACGATAGCTTTGCTGACATCTGGTGCTCACTTCATGTATGTGAAACCTCTCCTGAAAAAAAAAGCAACACGGACAAAAGAAACATTGCTGTTTGTTGTTTATCACTCAAAATAACTTCTTCTTCACGAACTGAAGCCAAATCGCTAAAATCTAAAGTTTTAAATGGCTAAATTCGACGGATGCGTTTGTATCTTTCTACATTGTATGAAATGTGCCGTTGGAGCAGAGATCTGTATCTTACGTCACAATCACGTGACCGGAAAAACCCGAATTTACCGTGTAAAAAAACAGCGCTAATTTTAAACTATTTTGGAGAGGAATTTTCATTAATTTCACATTGTTTTAGCAAAAACGATCAGAGGTCAATCTTAATATATATATATATGTTGTGCCATTTTATGGAAAGTTAAAAGATGATGTCAGCGGAGCTTTAAGGGCTTCAGTTTGAAATATATATATTTTTTTAATTTTGAACAGACAGAAGCTAAATCATCCATCCATCCATCCATTATCTTTGACCCGCTTCTTCCATTTTTTGGGTCACGGGGGTTGTCGGTGCCCATGTCCAGCAATCACTGTGCAAGGGGCGGGGGACACTCTGGACAGGTCGCAAGTCCATCACAGGGCCACATAGAGACAAACCAGACAAACAACCATTCAGTCTCTCACTCACACCTAGGGACAATCTAGAGTTACCAATCAGCCTAACATGCATGTTTTTGCTCTGTGGGAGGAAACCGGAGTACGCAGAGGAAACCCACGTATGCACGGAGAGAACATGCAAACTCCATCCAGAAAGGCCCCTGGACCGGGATTTGAACCAGGGACCTGCTCGCTGAGAGGCAGCAGCTCTACCAGTTGCGCCACCGGGCTGCCAGCTAATTCATGCATTACACAATTATTAATGTAAAATATTATGGTAAGCTTTGAAGACCAATAATAGCAGCAGAGGCTAACTATTGCCTACACAACATTTGAGATTAAAGTTGGCATTCATCAGGGTTCATGTCTCAGCCCACTGTTGTTTATTGTTGTGATGGATGCAACTACTTGAGCTTATTAGGAGAGAAGTGCCATGAGATATGTTGTGGCTGGAGATTCGGACGTTAATCTCCAAGATAGTTTCAGACAGTGGCAGCAGGCCCTTGAGAGTAAAGGTCTGAAAATAAACGCAGCAAAAACATAGTCCATTGTCAGCTCAAAAGTTAACGAGACCTGATAATAGAGGAAATGTACTGAAGCAAGTCAAAACGTTCAAATATCGGGTGTCGGTGAGAAATGCCAATGGAAGCTGTGAAGAAGACGTGAAATGTAGAATTGGTGCGGCGTGAGGAACTCCTGGAAAGAACAGAAATGGAGATGCTATGTGGGATTCTTGGAGTATCCCTCAAGGATAGATGGCAAAATGACAATAGAAAAAAGCTTGGCGTGGCAAGAATCACGGATATGATACAGGAATCAAGAATGAGATGGTATGGGCATGTGCAGCAAATGGAAGATGACAAGGTAAAAAGACTATTAAACACAGAAGTTTTCGGTCAACAAAGCAGGGGACGGCAGAAGAAGAGGTGGATGGATACGATCCAGGGGATATGGACACTCTGTATTAAATGTGTAATGCAAAACTGATGGTGATGTTAAGGTTTGTAATCACATTTGCATGATCTGCTGTGAAATTCTTGCAAATTAAGATGTTAGTGTCAAAGTCCGAGTCTGCTTAATTCCCTTTGTGGTTTAATGCTGTTTTTTTCCTGTCTTTTGAGATCCTGTGTTTACCTCGTCATCGGTTCAGTCTTTTTCTTCCTGCTCCTCCCCCTCTCACCTGATCCTCATAGTCTACCCAGGTGTTTGTCATTTCTCCCTCGTTAGTGTTATATTCAGTTTCTGGTCTGTAGCTCCCTGTCCAGGCATTATGCTAAGTCGTTCATGTTTTGTTCCTCTGTGTTTTCCCGATTTTGCCACGCCAGCCTTTGTTGTTCTGTTTTTGTAAACAAATTATTTTTTGTATTTCACCTTCAAGACAGTTGAGTTTTGGCTGCGCTTTGGGTTCTACTCCACACTAAAACACGATCGGTAGTAATCCACTTTGGTCGCGAACTTTCTCAGATCAGCTGTTAGCTAAACAGTTCAGTCAGAATTAAACTCTTTTTCTCCAAATTGAGTTTATTCAATTACAGGTAGTCCCCGACGTACGAGCGAGTTCCGTTACAACGAGGCGCTCGTAACACGGAAATCTCGTAAATTAGAACGGCCGCCACGTGTATCGTAAGTCCGGAATTTCGCTCGTAAGTTGGAACGGTTTTGCTAGCGCGACTACGAACACTCGTTTTTCATCGAAAAACTGCTTATGAGTGCATAAAAATGATCGGAAACGTGTGTCCACATGTTTAGCTAACGAACTGTGGTGAAAAAACACAGAAAAACTCAGTATTTTTTGCGTTTTTTCCAAAAATTCGCCAGCTCGTAAGTCCGGAACCTCGTAAGTTAGAGCGCTCGTAAGTCGGGGACTACCTGTAGTTATATGTAACATGTAGGGTAATAAATATTTATATACTTTACATTGGACCTCTCTTTAAAAGATTGGAGCTGTATAAGCCTATGTTTTAGTCTTTTGTACATTATTTACAGACTGAAGAAGGAAAGCTAAATGTAATAACATACAATGAACTGATGATATTTTGTCCAATGTCCCTACAAACATGACCAAAAATAAAATGTGTAATAAATGATTGAGGGATAAATGCTGTGGGGCACAAAGTGTGAGAAAAAAGTAGCGGCTTATACACCGGCAATTATGGTACTGTCTACTTATGGGAAAAATGTTTCTGTGTTTTGTGTCTGAGGATAAACATAAGGGGTCTGGTTGGGAGGAACGGCCCCCCTGATCTGAACCCGAGTGGTGTTCTGTTGTTGGACTTCTGTGCTCGTCATGGATTGTCCATAACAAACACCATGTTCAGGCATAAGGGTGTCCATATGTGCTCTTGGCACCAGGACACCCTAGGTCGTAGTTCAATGATCGACTTTGTTGTCGTCTCATCTGATCTGCGGCCGCATGTCCTGGACACTCGGGTGAAGAGAGGGGCGGAGCTGTCCACTGACCACTACCTGGTGGTGAGTTGGCTCCGATGGTGGGGGAGGATGCCGGTCAGACCTGGCAGACCCAAACGTATTGTGAGGGTCTGCTGGGAACGTCTGGCAGAGTCTCCCGTAAGACGGAGCTTTAACTCCCACCTCCGGGAGAGCTTTGAACACGTTCCGAGGGAGGCGGGGGACATTGAGCCCGAGTGGACCATGTTTCGCGCCTCTATTGTCGAGGCAGCTTATCGGAGTTGTGGCCGCAAGGTTGTTGGTGCCTGTCGTGGTGGCAACCCTCGAACCCGGTGGTGGACACCGGCGGTGAGGGATGCTGTCAAGCTGAAGAAGGAGTCCTATTGGGCCTTTTTAGCCTGTGGGACCCCGGAAGCAGCAGATAGGTACCGGCAGTCCAAGCGGCATGCGGCTCGGGTGGTTGCTGAGGCAAAAACTCGGGCGTGGGAGGAGTTCGGAGAGGCCATGGAGAATGACTTCCGTACGGCTTCGAGGCGATTCTGGTCCACCATCCGGCGTCTCAGGGGGGGAAAGCGGTACGCGACCAACACCATTTATGGTGGGGATGGCGTGCTGTTGACCTCAACTCGGGATGTTGTGAGTCGGTGGGCGGAATACTTCGAAGACCTCCTCAATCCTACTGGCACGTCTTCCACTGAGGAAGCGGAGCCTGGGGACTTTGGATCGGGCTCTCCAATCTCTGGTGCGGAGGTCGCCGAGGTGGTTAAAAAGCTCCGCGGTGGCAAGGCTCCGGGGGTGGATGAGATTCGTCCTGAGTTCCTTAGGGCTCTGGATGTTGTGGGGTTGTGTTGGCTTACGCGACTCTGCAATATCGCGTGGACATCGGGGGCAGTTCCCTTGGATTGGCAGACTGGGGTGGTGGTTCCCCTATTCAAAAAGGGGGACCGTAGGGTGTGTTCCAACTATAGAGGGATCACACTCTTAAGCCTCCCTGGTAAGGTCTATTCAGGGGTTCTGGAGAGGAGGGTCCGTCGGATAGTCGAACCTCGGATTCAGGAGGAGCAGTGTGGTTTTCGTCCTGGTCGTGGAACACTAGACCAGCTCTACACCCTCAACAGGGTCCTGGAGGGTGCGTGGGAGTTTGCCCAACCAGTTTACATGTGCTTTGTAGACTTGGAAAAGGCATTCGACCGCGTCCCTCGGGGGGTTCTGTGGCGGGTACTCCGGGAGTATGGGGTACCAGGCCCATTGATATGGGCTGTTAGGTCCCTGTACGACCGGTGTCAGAGCTTGGTCCGCATTGCCGGCAGTAAGTCAGGCTCGTTTCCGGTGAGAGTTGGACTCCGCCAAGGTTGCCCTTTGTCACCGATTCTGTTTATAACTTTTATGGACAGAATTTCTAGGCGCAGCCAAGGTGTTGAGAGGATCCGTTTTGGTGGCCTTAGAATCGCTTCTCTGTTTTTTGCAGATGATGTGGTCCTATTGGCTTCATCAGCTCGTGATCTACAGCTTTCACTGGAGCGGTTTGCAGCTGAATGCGATGCGGCCGGGATGAGGATCAGTTCCTCCAAATCCGAGGCCATGGTCTTGAGCCGGAAAAGGGTAGCGTGCCCTCTCCGGGTCGGGGAGGAGGTCCTGCCCCAAGTGGAGGAGTTTAAGTATCTCGGGATCTTGTTCACGAATGAGGGAAAACTGGAGCGTGAGATCGATAGGCGGATAGGTGCAGCGTCCGCAGTGAAGCGGGCGCTGTACCGGTCTGTCGTGGTGAAGAGAGAGCTGAGTCAAAAGGCAAAGCTCTCAATTTACCGATCGATCTACGTTCCCACCCTCATCTATGGTCATGAGCTTTGGGTTATGACCGAAAGAACAAGATCTCGGATACAAGCGGCTGAAATGAGTTTTCTCCGCAGGGTGTCTGGACTCTCCCTTAGAGATAGGGTGAGAAGCTCAGTCATCCGGGAGGGACTCGGAGTAGAGCCGCTGCTTCTCCACATCGAGAGGAGCCAGTTGAGGTGGCTCGGGCATCTGGTTAGGATGCCTCCTGGACGCCTCCCTGGTGAGGTGTTCCGGGCATGTCCCACCGGGAGGAGACCCAGAGGAAGACCCAGGATACGCTGGAGGGACTATGTTTCTCGGCTGGCCTGGGAACGCCTTGGGATTCCCCCAGAGGAGCTGCTCCAAGTGGCTGGGGAGAGGGAAGTCTGGGCCTCCCTACTTAGGCTGCTACCCCCGCGACCCGACCCCGGATAAGCGGAAGAAAATGGATGGATGGATGGATAAACATAAGTGGAAACTAACAATAAATCAAGCATCTATTAACAACCGGCCACGTGTGGTCAGCACTAATGTAAAACATTAGCAGGCCATCACACCCTTGTGTTGGCCTCTTCTAACATCATCTCATGCCACAAAATTTACAGCCATTAGAGCAGATCATGGCTACAAATCACGCTCTTAGAAAATCCCACAAGAAATGTGAACATATTGATTTCCTGTCATTGGGTTCAGCCGCAGGGAAGGGAAGGGTTTTCACTTTTCCTGAAATTCCTGTTTGGAATACAGTACTGTATTAGAAAATGAGCAGTCATGGTGTAAAGTTGGAATAAACTCAATAAGGTGTTTAGTGCAGAAAGTCCAGGAGAACGTTTGGTTAAGTACTGTAAGTCAGATTTGTTATTTTGCCTCAATTTCAATATGTTATGATAATGTCTATATAATAATGCATGTGCGTGTGAATGTTTTTGGTTTAAAAGCTCAACTGGCCATCTGAATTGCGACGTCATTGCTGGCACTGAGAGATCCTGTTTGACAAACAGGAACAGTGGATCCCACGGTCGCCAGCGCTTGTGGCTAAATTAGGCCTGGGACAGTGAACACACTCTGATGTCACCGGTGGTCTAAGAACAGTTGCCACACGGACAACAGTGGCTTTAACCTTGGCACCCAGATTACATTACATTCCATCACGACATTCCCCTCGAGAACAATCCCCTCGTTTTCTCCGTCTCAACCTGTTTTATGGGAAACCATTCTTGTGCTTCTCCCTAACACCCACCCCTGCTCACGTGTATCTGAGGAGACTAATTACATAAATACAAACATGTTATGACCTTTACAACCCAAAAGGGGAACACGGTGTGGCAGCACAAGGGACAGCAAGAAGATCAGAGTCGTGCATTTGAACAATTGTGGGATTTAACTTCTAATCAAGCGCAAAAACTTTTCTTAAAGCTTGAATTGAAAAGTGAATATGAAGTGAAAAATAATTATAAATGCCAGTGAACATTGATTTAAGTAGCTTTAATTTTCTTTTATTATGCAATCAGCAAGCCTGTGCAATACACAAAAAGCTAAATAATGAAAGTGAGATCTGGTCAGTGTCCAGGACAAATACTCTTGATCAGGCAAGCCCAATTATATGTTTTAAGAAATACATTTATATTTTAAGATCTTTGGATTGCACATTCAGAAATAAAATGTGAGCGTTCACAATAGTCTTATTTTATTTATCTGCTAAGAAAAAAAAATCATAATTGTTGTCAAAAGTACAAACACATCATAAATTTTTGTAAGTACCATACTTTCCGCCTTTTAAGTCGCTCCGCCCTATATGTCGCATTAGTCCAATTATGTCCAATAAAGTGGAAAAATCCATAAACGTGTTGCACCTCCGTATACGTCGCATCTATGCGTCACCGCTGACACGTCGCGTATGCTATGCGTCACCGCAAATGGCCACAGGAGCGTGCACGGTAGGACTTTAACAAGATTAACACTTAAAAACAATTATTTGTTTGCTGAAAATTATAGCAAAGATGTGTCTGAGCTGAACTTTTCCTTAATAAATGCACGTAATGTTCAAATCAGCTGAATTAAAAAAATAGTTTCGCTACGTCGGTGCTGCGAAGCATGCACGCGCAGCGAGCGGATACGCTTCATTTCTTTAAAATTTAACATGATTAAAACCTAAAAAATATATTTGTTTGATGACATTATAGTAAAAGTGTTTCTGAGCTGAACTTTTCCTTAATAAATGCACGTAATGGTCAAATCTGCTGGATTTAAATTGTTTCGCTTTGATGGTCTTCCAAACAGTCGTGCGCGCTGCAAAAATAAATTATAAATAAATCAAATTTCTGCTCAAACATCTCCTAAAGATAACTTGTTGTAAATGTCCATCCAGTGATTACTTTCTGTAAGTTTCATCAAAATCTGTCCTGTGGTTCTTGACCTATTTTGCTAACAAACACTGAGGTAACAGTAGTTCATACCTCCAGAGAGCAGGAGGCCGTGCTGCGACAGAGTGAGTCCGAGCAGAGGAGGCTTCTGTCGGACACATGAGCTGGGAACGGTCGGTGGACCCTAGCGGCCGAAAGTGGTACTGCTCCATTTTTTTCGTCAGAATGAATGGAAACGGTCATATCTCAGCCAAAAATTGGTCTAAAAATATGGGTAGAAAATCCCTAAATATGTCGCTTCGCCCCATAAGTCGCAGGACATGAAAATTAGTAAAAAAAACTGCAACTTATAGGCCAGAAAATACGGTAATCTAAATTTCTGGTTGTTCAGCATAAAACCTAAAAGATTTTAACTTAGTTCATGAAACGCTGCATTTTAAATAGGTCTCTGACTACAAAAGCTGAACTTCAAACTTTTAACACAAAAGTTTATCTTAGGATTGAATGTCAGAACTCTGAGCTGCAGGGTCATGCATCAGGGCCATAATTCTGCAAAATATAAGAGTGAACTCTCTGATAAAACACTGGTAAACTGGTCAAAACAGTGATGGCATTCTTTCACTTTCCAGTTACACATTTTCACAATATTTGAAAAGTCTTTATTTCAACCCTTGGTAACAACATATAAAGCAACTTAATCAGAAAACACACACTGAAAACCGTTCAACGCCACACGGCATGATTTACTCTTCTGACCGTCAACACCAGCTGGCGTCATCTGGAACAGACTTGATCCAACGCTCTCCGATCAGATGCAAGGCCCAAAGCATAAGGACGATGAGCTTATTACAGCTACGCTTCGGGCGTCACGTAATGCGTGTCCCTCCTTTACTACAGACGCTTTCTTCTCCTCCTCCTCTGCGCACCACCCACCTGTTCTCCCCATTCAACTCAAATCCAGCGACTTGGCGAAAAATCAACACGTTATGACACAGACTTTGCTTTCTCTGACGTCTCTGCTCAGATTAACAAAAATTAAATAAAATAAAGAGAGAGACAAGTTGCTAAAGCCATCTGTAGGGGAACTCAGAGTAATCAAGCCTGACAAGGGAACTCCGGAGCCACATGCTCAAGTTTAAAATCACAAACAAGGCAGATACTGATGATGGCACGCTGCACCGCATGTGGAGCATGTGGTTTTGCCGAGGAGTGCTGAATAAACAAGCCATATGCTCTTCTCTTATGTGAGGGCGATGATGTGAGAGGCCGCATTGGGAAAAGATGCAAGGGCAAAGAAGAGAGAACATGAGGACTGCTTTGGGGGATAAGGGAGTTGCAGCAGCCTAAGGCACTTGAATACTTGCGTAGAGTCCTGCAGAACCAATTGCAAGCAAGTGCACACTCAAGACATGCACACAGCGTCGTTTCTAATTGGTAAAATCTTAATTTCCTGTAATGAGGTTTCAGCAAACCTCACGAGGACCTTCATTGGAAAAGATGCTGACTGTCCATTGAGACCGATGACCAATTAAAACATAGAATAGTTGGTACAAACTGGCCAAACGTTCATTTAAAAATCAATTTATCTCAATAATTAATTTGTAAAGGAACAGTTTTGTTTCCCCAAGTAGACCATTACTTTGTTTTTTTATGGACAAACAGACACATAATGCTGATCCCTCTGTTAAAAAAAAGAAGAAAAACACAAACAAAGTTCACTTTATCTTTATTTGGAGCTGCTTGCTGCAGGTCAGCACCTTGAGCAGGTCAGCTGTTTATGGCACTACAAGTGTTCAAAGGATTTTATTTTTTAGCCCTCAAGGGAAGTTTAGAAAGGATGGATAATAATAATACAGTAATAATAATAATGAATTTAATTTGTAACGCACTTTTCATTAACAAAAACCTCAAAGTGCTACAAGGTGCAACTAAAACCAACGATCAAATAAAAACAAGTGATAAAATCAAGTAAAATCAACGATAACATAACAAAAATCAAAAATAAAATCAACTAAAATGAATGATATCAACTAAAATCATGGATAAAATCATGTGGAGGCAGAATAGGCTTGCTTAAAAAGAAAGGTCTTTAAGCCTTTTTTAAAGATGGGGAAAAAGGTCTGTGCACAGGCTGACCACAATGTTTTAGACCGATTTCAACAGAAAAATATACATGAAAAGAAAACTATATTAGTTGAAGGGCAAAACATTCTCACTCTTTCACCTTTGAGCAATAAAAACAAATGTGGAAAAAAAAACTGTCTCAAAAGTGACTAAAAGTGAGAAAGACGAGGTTATGCGCATGGCTGTCACAGGAAATGAGTAAAAATATCCTTCGCCACTCCCACTTTCATGTTTATTGAGCAACACACACACACAGACCACCAAAGTCAGACCCTGTATTCCCTCCTTTCTTCTTCTTTTATCTTAAGCCACATTATTTTCAATTCCACAGATTTTTTTTGTGTGAATGTGACATCTGCGGCAGATGTGAAGGATTCAGAGCTCTTCTGTACACAAGCTCGCGTGTGTTTGAGTGGGGACTCGCATATTGGCACAAAATCCTGCAGATGGGAGTTTGTGTGGGAGGACCACGGAATCTCCCCAAGAGCCGGCGCTGCATTCATGCCATATTTGGTGCTTCTGAGTATTTCTGTCAGTCAAGCCAAGTTTCAAGTACAGCCTGTACATCTAGTGGACCTTGGATAAAAAGCCTTTCCAAATCATTTCTTGTTTGACTTACCCTGCTTGACCCGCTGGAAGGTTGGCGTGTGCGGCATCAGCACTGCTCAGCTGTGCCAAATCTGTTTGCTCACAGAAAAGTGTAATAAATTGACTTTGACACACTTTCCAGGGATTGCCCTAAACTTCCTGCAACTCAGCTCTGTGTGTCTTTGTGAGATTGCCAACACATTCACAATCTTAAATGCAACAACTGCAGCTCAGACAAACTACGATAACCCTCTTGTGACATCCAGCCACCCTCAGCTGTAAATAAGAAGCCAGCCAAGTGTCCCAGCCCTCTTGAAAGCAATGCTTCTCTCCCAAATGCTAAAATGCTCCAGGCATCTTGAACCCTGAAGCTCACTATCCGCTTTATCATCTGCGCTCCCCAGGACACGCATTTTTACACACATGCGCTTGGCTCTGCGTCTCGGACTGTTTTTCCCTCTTCAGAGCAACAGCTGAGAGTGGGAGCACAAGTCAGCATCGATATTGGTGTGTGTCTATGTGTGCGCACAGCCGCTCCTCCTGCATGCTGATCTGAAGCAGCGTTGGTGTGCGCACAGCCGCTCCTCCTGCATGCTGATCTGAAGCAGCGTTGGTGGTGCTCGCCCACACCCGCTGCGTCCTGACCCGTCTAAAGCAGCAAAGTCCTTCGAGTGCGTGCATTTACCCATGCCAACATTTTGCCACCAGTGGATATTTGGAGGGTTGAGTGTAACTTGACATCAGGAGAGCTGTCCCGTTTTTAGATTCTTGGAAAGCCATAGGCTGTCACTTCTTCCCAAGATGCATCCTTTCATGAGGGGATACACATAGCAATTCAATTCCATTCGATTCAAAAATACTTTAATACCACCAAAGGGACATTAATTGTTATTGTAGCTCATCGTCCTGGTTTCATTAGAGCTGTTATAGATGCTGATGGCCGTGGGTAGGAAGGATCTGCAGCAGTCCGTCCCACAGCAGATCTGAGGAAATTGGCTGCAGATGGCGATCCGTCCACTCAGACCCATGACCGCTCGGTCCTCTTGGGCAGCAGGATTGCCTGAATGCCGGGCAGAACTCCTCCCTAGCGGTGGCCATTTCTCCAAGCAGCCTGCTGAGCCCCTCATCGTCGCGGACTTAACTGCAGGTGCCGGGGGACGATCTTGGCCCTCCCGCTGTCATGAGCCGCGCTACCTCCAAGATCTCGGCAGTCAGGCACCACCTCCAAGGTAGACGGGTATGCATTCACGGTGCCTCCTTTTCAACTCATTTGGGATTTGGGGCTGTAGTTGAGGTCTTATTTGAGCTTTTGAGATGTTAATCAGCTGCTCGCAGTTGTAGAAAATCACCTTGTTGTCATGGTTACGCATCATAACAAATGTCCCCCAAAAAAAGTTTCAATAAAAATCCTTCTAGCAGCATAGCATCTGATACCAGAGGAAGTAATCAACCGAAAAAAGCCATTCACATCCAGAAAAAAAGAGGAAATAAAGTTTTCAAAAGCAAAATCTCAGAATGAATATGAGAGCTACTCCAACACGCAGCCACCTTGAGCGGCGCAATTCTAGAACAAATATGGCCATATGGCAGACTTGGACTGAAGGCATGTGTTCCCATACAACAACAATGAAAATCATCCATAAATGGTGGACTGCTGTCATAATGGGTTATAGCAACATGAGAGATAGTGCATAAAATAAGACCTAAAAAACAAAACAAATCAGGGTGGTTCCTGACAGACATGTTGCCTTTTAAGTGATGCAGAAAGCACCGTCTCTTTGGGAAACTCCTCTCCCTTAAATCTTCAGCAAAGAAGCCTCGAGATAGTATTGTCGCTTCTTCCTACCTCCTTCCCACTCTCACCCTCCCTCTCCTTTAGAGAGGCCACCTTTAACCCACCAACATGAAGCAAACCCATTGTTGTTCGCCCTCTTCAGCCACACCTCACACTATTTGTGTGAACAGTGATGGGAAGATTGCTGCTTTTCGTTTGTCTGGCCCCTGCATCGCTTACTGCGAAGCTGTAATTAGTGTCAAGAACAAATTTGTTAGTGCTAGTAAGGCTCCAAGCTGTATTGTTAGCATGCACAACATGGCGTCACAGGGAGGCACGACCAGATGTAGCCTCTGGTTGACGGGAAATTAAGATGTAGATCTGCAACCTTGAAGGAACGCACAGTTTATCTTTGCTCTAGAGCTAAACGTATAGCAGGGATAGATACAAAACACTGTCATGCAAAATCACTTGTAAAGAAGTAGAGGTGCCGCAAAAAGCCGCCATAATCAACGATAATGATAATTTGCTGACGTCAATATATTCTAAAGAGGAGAACAGTAATTGTTCTTGCATTTTCACTGCCTCTTTACAGTAGCTCCATCAAGTAAAGCTTATATTTTATTCAAGTCTGAGCAGCACCACAGATAAACAATATTGGGTCTGTGTCTGTTTTATGAAAGGATGGAACAGCAGGACAATAAAAACTGGGGCAAGAAAGAAGAGGAGTCTTTGAGTTGTAGCATTGAATCATTTGTTAATATCTGGCCTGATGGGTGAATTTTTAGCATTTAGTTTTGCGTGAATGAAGATAATAAATGAGGCTGTGGTGACTTCAAGGACTGTTGTAAAAAGATGAATGTATCTAAACTATAAAAAAAAATGCATGCAAATGAATTGCATTCAACATAAAATAATGTGATCTTTTTAAAAGTACTGTATTTATTTTATTTATTGATTCATTCTACATGTCAAAACCCTTGAATAGGCCGGGTGTATCATATCTGTGTAACTATACATGTACTGTATACATGCATATACATGGTAAATGGAGCTTATTTATATAGCGCTTTCCAGCCCCCTGTGAGGAGCCCCAAAGTGCTTTACAATACCAGCCATCCACCCATTCATTCAGACATTCATACACCGGTAGTGGTAGCCTGCCTTGCAAGGCGCCATCCAGACCTACCGGGAGCAACTCGGGGTTAAGTGTCTTGCCCAGGGACACAACGACACATGGTGGGCGGATGCGGGATTCAAACCTCCAACCTTCCGATCGGTGGTCGACTGCCATTACCACTACACCACGGCCGCCCTACATACATACACACATATACAAGTATACATATATACAGGGAACCCCCGACCTACGAACGAGTTTGGGACCTAAGAACCGTTCGCAGCTCGATCCGTTCGTAGGTAGGGGGTGAAAATTATATTAAAAAAAAAAATTATTCATTCATTCATTCATTCAACCTTTATTTATCATGCTAACGGAGCGCGCGCACACATTTAAGCATGTAAAGTAGTGTACTGTAATGTTAAACATTGCTATTCACATTTACAGAATAAATAAAAATATATTTTCTTACTTTGAGATGGTCAAAGCCGACATAGGTTGCCATGCGTTGATTGTTTTCGGGCCAAGCAGCGCGGGGGCCGGCAAGCCACCGCAGCTGCTCCAGACCTGTGTTAGCTAGCTGGCTAGCTTCTGCTAGCCAAGCCATGAGCTAGTGTTGGAGCGGCGGCGCGATCAATCTGCAGCTGCTGCTCCAGCCGCTGCTCCAGCCTGAGACGTCCACAGAGCTATTCCAGCTAGTAATTATGCACGTTTTGATGATCCAAACAGACCTGCTAGCACCAGACTCACCTCATCACCAGATGAAGAGCATCTCAGGGTGTCCGCAGCAGAAGTGAGAGGCAGTCTCAGAAAGATTAATCCTCATAAAGCAACCGGACCAGACAACATCCCAGGGAAAGTTCTGAAGGAATGTGCGGACCAGCTCTGTGAGGTGCTGGCTGACATCTTCACCACCTCACTTGCACTGGAGTCAGTTCCCACCTGCCTGAAGACCGCGACCATCATCCCAGTCCCAAAGAGCTCCACAGTGACTGGTCTGAATGACTATAGACCGGTGGCCCTCACCCCGATAGTCGCTAAATGTTTTGAGAAACTGGTCATGTCCCACATCAAGGCAACCGTCAACATCAATGAGGACCCTCATCAATACGCATACCGTGAGAACCGATCAACAGAGGACGCCATTTCTTCCGTGGTCCACACTGCTCTCACCCACCTGGATCAGAAGGACTCATACGTGCGTCTGCTCTTTGTGGACTTCACATCTGCCTTCAACACCATGATCCCCCAAACTCTGATAGACAAACTATCTACACTTGGACTAAGCCCCTCTATTTGTAACTGGATACTAGACTTCTTAACAGACAGACCACAGTCCGTGAAGATCCACAACTTCTCCTCCTCCACCATAACCCTCAGCACTGGCTCTCCTCAGGGATGTGTGCTGAGCCCCCTTCTGTTCACTCTGCTCACATATGATTGTACAGCCACACTTCCAGGCTGTCATATTGTTAAGTTTGCAGATGATACAGCGGTGGTGGGATGCATCACAAACAATGATGAGTCCAGCTACAGACAGGAGGTGGAACATCTGGAGAGCTGGTGCAAAGAGAACAATCTTCACATGAATGTGAAGAAGACAAAGGAGATGATTGTGGACTTCAGAAGGAACAAACACACCCATGCCCCACTGATAATAGGTGGGTCTGCAGTGGAAGTGGTCTCCAGCTACAAATACCTGGGTGTACACATGAATGATAACCTCAGCTGGAGCAACAACACCACCAGCCTGATCAAGAAAGGTCATCAGAGACTCTACTTCCTCAGACGGCTGAGACGAGCCGGTCTGAGCAGCCCAGTTCTCACCTCGTTCTACAGGTGTGCAGTGGAGAGCATCCTGTGCTCCAGCATCAACGTGTGGCATGGAGGCTGCACAGTTGAAGAAAGAAAAGCTCTGCAGAGAGTGGTGAAGGCTGCACAGAAGTCTGTTGGAGTCAGTCTCCCCACCATCACAGACATTTACACCTCTAGATGCAGGAAAAGAGCCACCTGTATCATGAAAGACCTCACTCATCCAGCACACTCACTCTTTGCCCCACTCCCCTCAGGACGGAGGTTGAGGAGCATCAAGTGTAGAACCACTAGACTGAGGAACAGCTTCTACCCTGAGGCTGTTAGACTCATGAATAAATAAAAATAAAATTAAAATAAACACTGCAAAATATCACATCATGGTGATGCTGATATGTTTTCTTGTTGCTGTGTTCATCTGTGACCATCTGTGACCATCTGCTCATACAAACTCATGTTCGTGCTGCTGTTTATTCCCACTATATTAGGCTTAGTGTATTACTAGTTGATGTTTTTCTTAGTTAGTTCTCGATGTTATTACTGTTTTTCTCTTTCATTTGTTGTTGGATGTAACTGGGACCTCGTGTACATAATCTCGTTTTCATCTCATGTACCACATGCGGTGCAAATGACAATAAAGACTCTCTGACTCTGACTCTGACTCTAATTAATCCATATGATGCGATCCTGGTCACCAGTGTTCAAAAGGCCGGCTCCCGTGTTAGCTCCAGTGTTAGCTCTGGAGCTAGCCAGGCCGGAGGTGTAGCCAGGCCGGCCGGAGGTGTTCGCACGGCGGCCTGGCACGATCGGCGATAAATCCGCTGCTGCTTGAGACATCCACAAAGTTCACAGAGACGTTTCCAGCTAGTAATTAATCCATATGAAGCCATCCTGGTCACCAGTCTTCGTCCGGCTCTCGGCAGCTAACCTAAGATGGCGTCCGGTGTTCTACATTAATTTGTGACCGGAGACCCCAGTGACTGAACCTAAAATAGCGTCCGGTGTTCTACATTAATTTGTGACCGTGTAAACTGAAGACCTACTTCCTGTTGCCCAAAATTGCTCAAAAATTGCTCAAAAATGATCAGAAATGATCTTTTTTATCATAATTATTATTTATAAAGCCTTTAAAACAACCAGAGCTGCAACAAAGTGATGTACACATGAAATTAAGAACATTTAAACACAAAAAAAAAAAAAAAAAATTTTTTTTTTTTTTTTAAATTCATATTTTTATTAAATATGATATGTTCGTAGGTCCCGTGGTTCGCAGGTCGATGGGGTCGTAGGTCGGGGGTTACCTGTATATATATATATATATATATATATATATATATATATATATATATATATTATACATATATATATATATATATACATATATATATATATATATATACATATA
>JBBPBX010004356.1:38484-51244 GCA_038048925.1 Garcialebias charrua | reverse complement strand
ATTGTTCATAGGCCTTCCATAGAGACCCACCTCAAAGACCCGAACCATCCAATTAAGCAGACATTTAAGGTGATATAATGAAAACTTTTTCACATCTCTATACAGTAGTCTGCAGTTGTGTGTGAATCTACAGGCAACAACGATGAATCTGGTGCTTAATTAGACCCAGTTTACAGTAAAGCAGCTGTTCGGTGTCCATGCTGACCTCTGACATGACGGGCAGGTTACCACGAGGAAAGAGCCACATCGCCTTGATTTGTCTCTGCTGGAGCTTCCTCACCAACCTCTTCACCTTCCGATCTCTGGGGTCTGCACACTTCACCGCCTTCTTTGTGTAAAGACTATAAATAGAAGATAAACAGGTTAAAGTTTTTTGCTCGGCACTGAATGGGGATCGAAGGGCCTATTGGAGGAAAATGAGAATGTTCAATGGTGTTGCATCGCAAACATACCAGGTGTTGTTCAATGCAAGAATATTCTGTTAATATTGATATGAACGGCAATCAAAACTTAATAAAGCAGAAGAAGCTCAAACGTTTTAAATTAACTGGATCGTGTGAAAAATGTCTTGCTACATCAGTTTCTGAGAGCTGCTGGAAACAATCGGTACCACAATGCAGTTTACTTAACCAAACCCTGCTGTCCTGACTGACTGCTGATGCTGCCTGCAAGGTATCTTCAGCCGGCGTGTTATTCCCACATATTTCCTTTCTTATTTTCCTGGCACTCACGGCACCAAGCTCTGCATTAACAACTTAACCTGGAAAGATGACAATGCCTCCGAGCCTTGCCCTGCCCTCCAATAACAAGAGACATATTTTACATTTCTGCAAATTGCCCTTAAGCTGCGGGAGTGCATGGTTGAAATACTTGCATGATGGCTTGTATACTGCAGTCAGGCCCCTCAGTCTGCACCTCAAACCGCAGCACATCCTTGGTACGCACCTTTCCCTGGGAGTACAACATGCAGCACTGGACATCCCTCTGCATCTGCACGCCTTTAGCTGCAAAGCAAACCAAAACAAAAAGTGTCAGAAGGCATTCTAATTTTTTCACTATGCTGGGTCATCATTACTCCCTATTTCTAAAATGAATGGGTTTAGCTCAAGTTTAAAAGCATATGTCGCATTTTAAAAATGTCACTAAAGTTTTGAACAGTAGTGTGCATCACCAGAAAACACAAAACATTTATTTTCATATTATTGCATGGCACCATTAATAATGGGGATGTAAAGGTCATGGATGTTTTTCACTTACTAATGTCAAATGTTATATAAACCGCGTGCACGTTAGAGTTGTTTTGTCTTTACAAAGTGGAGCCTGCAGAAGCATGAAGCTATTCACCTGATAAACTCGTGGCCCTAAGCTGTGAAACAGAGTTGCCTTGATCTCGTCTCTGTCGGATAATAACAGGTATTTACGCTTTTGTTAACTCTTTCTCTATGAGCACACCTTGTTGGACGAAGTGCCATGCAAGCACTTGATGCTTGTTTTTTCAATGCTGCTTATTTTGCAATATTAAACCTGGGTGATAAAGATCTTATTTCCTGTGTGGCTTATTTACTTAAGGAGGTCATGGTAGGACAATTAAATTACCCAACAATTAATTCTGGAAGTGTTTGAGAACAGGAAACGTTTTCTGTCTTGCAGATTCTCCACATGTTTTTTTTTGTGTGTGCATGGTACACATGGTTATATAAACATGCGAATGTCAGATCAGTTACAGGGTTACATACTAGCATGCCTGTGAAACGAGAGGAAGAGATGAGGAAAGGAGGAGTGTGTGTTGGTGTGGAGCAGGGGTGTCAAACTCATTTTGATCTGGGGGCCGCATTCAGCTTAATCTGATCTCAAGTGGGCCAGACCAGTAAACTAATTCCAAAATTACATAGAACGAACAGTAAGTCCACTTTTTTTCATTGTATTAGTGCAAAGAAGAAATAAATTATAAACATCTTTACATTAAATTAATTGTCCTTTTACACTTTTACTCAGTTTAACATTTATTTAAGACTTAAAACACATAAAAAACTCACAGTGATTGAACAACGTTTTAAATCATTTAGTCAACGAACAGTTTTATAGGAAGAAGTCCATTTTTCTTGAAAAATCCGACACAATGTGCCCACTTTTCTCTTTTTTGACAAGGGCATTCTGCTGATGAGGGTGCCCAACTGTCCGTTCCAACAAAAAAAGCGGGTAAAGCCATAGATACAAAGGTGGGCATATGACCGCCAGGGACCGCTAATGCGCTAATCCGCTTACAGCGGACCTAACGTTTTTGTCAGCGTAACAGCGGAGTGACTAACTTTTATAATTCATAAGCGGATTTGTGCTATTTTTATTTAAAATGCAGTACCGCTAATAACTAATTATCTATCAGTAAAAACGAATAAACTTATTTACAGGCTCTTATGCTGGCTCCGTAGCTGCTTGTTTTACCTTTTTCCCCCTCACCGTAAAGAGCAGAGAGGAGGGAGGGTTGGAGGGGGAGCAGAGGGGAGAACAGACGCGGATCTACCATGTAGGCAAATGATGCCGTTGCTTGGGGCCCCAAATCAGCAGGGGCCCCGGCCCCGCCCCGGCCAGTCACCTACATCACTAACATTGCTCATGCTTGTTAATGTACATTTAACATAAAAATAATTATAGTTACGATGAAAACGATCATTAAAAACCAATACAATACAAAAACCGGTCGATTTCTGTATCCTATGGATGGATGGATGGATGGATGGACGGACGGACGGACGGACGGACGGACGATGAAAACGATCATTAAAAACGCAATACAAAAACCGGTCGATTTCTGTATCCCCCTACTAAAAATGGACTATTCCATCTTGACATCTTCCGGGTCAGAGGTGAACTCGGGTGCTAACGTTTATGGCTAGCTGCTTGTGCTCGGTCTCTTCATAAATCCGCAGAGAACCCCGCTGTTTCAAGTCAAATTAACGCGGCCGGAGGATTGTATTGTGTGTTTTGTGTCCACCACTCGACGGTGAGTCGTTTGTTTGATGTATTTGGGTTCCTTTTATGTAGAAATGCGGTGGCGAATTAAGAAATCAAACTTGGATACTGCTGTCCTGGCGAACTACAGACCAATTTCTAAATTGCCCTTCGTTTCGAAAATTCTTGAGAAGGTAGTTTATAATCAGCTAATGGCCTATCTCATTGATCATAATATTTTAGAGGTTTTTCAGTCCGGTTTTAAATCATTTCATAGCACAGAGTCAGCTCTTTTAAAAGTTTTTAACGATATATTCTTGGCGACTGATTCTGGTGACTGCGTTGTTTTGGTGTTGTTGGATCTATCAGCTGCGTTTGACACAGTGGATCACAACATTTTAATCACACGTTTGGAACAGTGGGTGGGCATTGGTCATATAGCCTTAGATTGGTTTAAATCTTATCTGACCAAGCGTACTTTTTGTGTCTGTCTTGATGGACATAGGTCCTCCTCTGCTCCACTCTCATGTGGTGTTCCGCAGGGCTCAGTTTTGGGCCCTCTTTTATTTTTGTTGTACATCCTTCCGCTTGGTTCTGTTTTTAGGAAATACGGGATTGCTTTTCATTGTTATGCAGATGACACACAGACCTACGTACCTTTAAAGAAAGCAGACTCAGCCTCTCTTCGGTCTCTGTTCCTATGTTTGGAAGATTTGAAGGCCTGGATGGCCCTAAACTTCTTGAAACTCATGCTGTGATCACACCGAACAGCTTTTCAGCAGCAAGAGCGTCCAGTTTACATGTAAAGTCAATGGGGGACGCGCTTCCAGCCACGTCTTGGCGTCGGGCGTCAGCGTGCGTGTTGAGCGTGCTGGAAAGCGTTTTCCGTGCACGTGAACCGGCTTCAGCCTCCAAACCGCGCATTCAACATGCTGAAGATTTCGCGGTTCAAACTTTCAAACGCCGCTCAACTCTCCCTGATTGGTTGGTGTGTCAACCAATCAGGGAGAGTCGGGGGGAGAAGAGAGGGGGAGAAGAGAGGAGGAGAAGAGAGGAGGAGAAGAGAGGGGGAGAGTCCCTATGTGACGCGGAAACGAGGGGGCGCGCGCACTATGTGACGTATTGTTTGTGGGACACAGAAAAGACCCGCGAGGTCGTGTACTATGGAAGAGAAACTCATTGTAGCTGTGTGTTCGCGACAAGTCCTTCACGACCAGTCAAGTCTGCTCCACAGAGACGGAAATAAAAAGCTCCTCGCCTGGCGGAGTGCGCAGGACTCTGTGCGCAGGACTCTGTATACCGGTAAGCTCCTCCCACACACCCCGCAGCAGTTTCGCGTTCTGGCTTTCTGGTCCAAGTAGGTCCCGACACCAAGTGCGTCCACTTGCGTGCGTGACGAGCTTTTTGGAGGTTGAAACGCTGTTCGGTGTGACCACACCGTTAACGAAGACAAAACAGAGGTGGTGATTTTTGGCAGTTCGACTGAAGACTCTCTGTCCGATTGCTCCTTGGCTCAGTATGTCCGGCCAGTTGTTACAAATCTAGGGGTCAAGCTGGATGCTGGTCTTAGGCTGGAGTCTCAGATTAAAGCAGTTGTAAAATCCAGCTTTTTTCATTTGAGGCAGCTAGCCAAAGTAAAAGCCATCCTTCCTAGACAGCACTTCGAAACAGCAATCCATGCATTTGTGACCACACGGCTGGATTACTGTAATTCACTTTATGTTGGTATTAGTGATCTGTGTACTTCCCAGCTTCAGAGGGTTCAAAATGCAGCTGCACGACTCTTAACAGGTACACGAAAATTTGACCACATTTCCCCTGTTTTGGCTTCTTTGCACTGGTTGCCGGTGCGTTACAGGATTCATTTTAAAATACTTTTATTTACTTTTAAAGCTCTAAATGGCCATGCCCCTCCATACCTGTCAGAGCTGCTGCATTACTACACACCCTCTCGTTCGCTCAGGTCAGCTGACCAGTTGCTTCTGAGGGTACCGAGGACAAAGCGCAAGCTTAGAGGGGACCGTGCTTTCTCTGTGGTAGCTCCTAAGCTCTGGAATGACCTCCCATTAGACATAAGACAGGCCTCTTCACTTGCTGTTTTTAAGTCTCTTCTTAAAACCCATCTTTTTTCTTTGGCTTTTGGTACAATCTGAGATGTTTTAACTTTGTTTTATTGTATTCATAATTTATTATTTTAGTACTGTTTTTAGTCCCTTCCATTTTATGATTGTATTGTATTTTGTGATTGTGTGTACAGCACTTTGGTCCTGTTGGGTGCATAAAGTGCTCTATAAATAAAGTTGGTATGGTATGGCGACACGCCCATGTATTTGAGATTTAAAAGTGGTCTTAGGGATTAAAAGATCATTCTCATTTTGTTAATTTCGTGGCCGAATAGAATATATGTACGTAAAGTATTAAATAAATCCTTTGATTTTTGTAATTTCATCCTTTTAGGATCATTTTAGTTACTTTTCATTAAATCTGTTGACTGCCTATAGAATTTTGGAATTGGTTTAATTTATTTTTCGGTTGCGCAACAAAAAAGAAATTACTATTTGTTTTTTGAAACAATATTGAAGTAAATTAAGCTTAATTGACTCTTATATGAATTAAACTTGGATACAACTTGGAAGTGCACTTTAAAACTTGATCTCTAACTTTAATTTTACCTGTACTGTTGATGTGGTCTTTGAATTGAAGTTATAATAATAATAATGTAATAAACTTTATTTGTATAGCACCTTCCTGCAATGCCTTGCATTGACCAAGGTGCTTAACAGATATAGGATAATCTAAAAAAATAAATACAAAGTATGTGCATGTGTAATGAAGAATATAATTTGTACGTGCAGCTGTTAATACATGTAAAGTTTTTTTTTTAAATGTTTGTTGCTCTTTTTGCCAACTGTGATGTTTCTTCTGTCCAGGACTGTAAATATCCAGGTGGGTCAGGAGGAGTTAATGGGAAGCTGCTGCTGTGACGTAAGAGGTAGGATAAAGGTGTATAACAGTTCATGCACCGCTAGTTGGCAGTCTAGTGCAAATATTGCATAACTTGTTGGCTAGCAATTGTTGAATTTAATTAGCGGTTTAGAATTTAGCTTCCCCTAATTTTCATAAGACATTAGTGCTTTTGAAATTGCGGACCTAAATTAATTAATTAGTGCTTTAGAAATAGCGGAACTAATTTTTGGATTAGCGCTGCCCAGCACTGCATAGATATCACATATAAACATGGGTAAAGCGATTGAACTGACTAAAACACAGCGCCTTTAGCGGACAACATAGGAATTGCAGATTTTTAAGAAAATAACGTTTATTCGTTTTTTTAAATAATTCAGATTTATCCTTGGGCCGACTAAAACTCCTGGCGGGCTGGATTCGGCCCGTGGGCCGTATGATTGACATCCCTGGTGTGGAGGCTTTGCCATGATGTTGCCTCATTCAAAGCCAAAGTATGAACAAATGTCAGTGTATAAGAAATGAGAGCTCTGTAACAACTCAAGCGGAGCTGTGTGGTTGTGCCATGGATGATGCAGAATCACCCATGCTGTCACTATAAACAGACAGCGTTGCGCAGACTGACACAGGTCCTGTCTCTCTGCACGAGCGGTCCTCCCTCTTTCCCCACTGTTTACATCCATGCCTCCATCCCTGCTGCTCCTCTCTCCCTCTTCTTTTCTTTTTCGCCTTCGCCACGGCTCCTTTTGCTACACCATCCAACTGCAGTGTGCATGCCATCCATTCAACACACACACACACACACACACACACACACACACATAGATATTCAATAACAACAGCTGTGTCCTACCTTCCACAGATGCCAGGAAGACAGCAGCGAGACAGAGAACAGTCAACATCTGCAGGATGAACATGATGGCTGGCAGGGAGGAGAAGATGATCTACTCTGTCACCTCTCCCTCTCAATGGCTGCCTCTCGTAGATTACTCCCCTCCTTCTCTTTATACCTCCCTGCCAATCTCTCACTTCCACCACCTCTCTCTTTCTGTCCTACCGTCCACCCCTCCCACCCTCTGTTTATCCATCCTCAGTCATTCTCACGCTCAACTCTCTTCACCTTCCTCGTTCTTCTTGCACATTCATCCCACCTCTCCCTGGTATTCTCCCTGCTTGTTTTCTCGCTAAGGATGCCAAGCTCCATTTGTTTCGTTGCAGCCTTTAAATTCCTCTTTCCTCCTCCAGTGCATTTTCTCCTCTCAGGACAGAGAGCCAAACGGTGAAAAGGGGAAATACCAACCTGAAGGCATCCACATAAAATCCAATGAGCAGTTTAGGCTTTTGGAATGTAAGTTTTTTTTTTTCCACCAACGGGGAGTGGTGGTGCAGAGGTTAGAGAAAGCGGGCCTGTTATTGGAAGATCGCTAGCTGGTTAAACTCCCGGTACCGACAACATCAAAATGTGGGTGGGATAGGTGAAGCACCCACACCTGCCTCCACCCTCATTTACCCCACTCCGGGCCCTTGAGCAAGGCCCTTAACCCCCACCATCTGCTCCCCTGGGCACCCTGGATGGCAGCTCTCTGCTCCACACAGAGGGCTGTGGTAGCTCAGTGGTGGTTGTGTCAGGAAGGACATCCAGCGTAAAAAATAATTGCTAAGTCTTCGTGCGACTTAGTTTGCAAGTTTCCTGAAGAAGGGAGCAGCTGAAAGAAAAACTATATATAAACAGGTAGTCCTAGACTTACAGCGGTCTCGACTTACGGCGGTCTCGACTTACGACGATTCGACTTTACGAACGCGCTCCCATTGAAAAGCATTGTTCGAGTTACTACTACTACTAATAATAATGAATTTAATTTATAACGCACTTTTCATTAATGAAAATCTCAAAGTGCTACAAAGTGCAACAAAATTAAATGTCAATAAAACAAGTGATAAAACAAGTAAAATCAATAACAGTATCAGCTAAGATCAAAGATAAAATCATGAGGAGGCAGAGTATGCTCGGTTAAAAAGAAAGGTCTTCAAGCCGCTCTTAAAGTCAACCACAGACTGTGGGGCTCTCAGACAGTCAGGAAGAGAGTTCCACAGGCGGGGGGCAGCCACACTGAAAGCCCGGTCTCCCATGGTCCTTAATTTGGTTCTCGGAATGTGAAGGAGATTACTGTTCTGTGACCGCAGAGACCGGGTGGATGAATATGGAATAAGAATGTCCTTTAGATAATCTGGTGAAGTTCCGTGTAAGCATTGATGTGTAATGAGAGCAGTTTTGTACTGAATTCTGTAGGCGACAGGAAGCCAATGAAGGTTATGGAGAATGGGCGTAATATGTTCAAATTTACGAACTCTCAACAAAATCCTTGCTGCACTGTTTTGAATACATTGAAGCTTCTGAAGATTTTTGCCAGATTCCAATACGCTGTTTATGCACCTTTAAAGCAGAAAATACGGTACCGAAACAAAACTTAGGGAGCTTGAAACTTACAGGAGGGAAAGGGGGAGCTGGAAACAAAACTTAGGGGAGCTTGAAACTTACAGGAGGGGGTTTCCACTGACGCGCTCAGTGGAAACTTACAGAGCAGGCAGACCTCTGGACCACGCGTGGAAATACAGGAGGAGCGGAGACAGCTGAGCAACGAGCTAACATGCTAGTAACGAGCTAACATGCTAACAGACGTTGCTGTAAACGCTGTGGACCTCGTGAAGCAAGCTGCAGAGCTCGGAGGTGCACGAGCTAACATGCTAACAGACGGAGGAAGAAATGACCAGCTCCCAGTAAGAAAGTAACACTTTTTTTCCTTCATTATGGCTCCTAAATGTATGTTTTTTGATAATTATGTAGGGTAATGTGTTAGGATAGGTTAAGTGCTTGGTAAAAATACAGTACTGTACGTATGAGGTGCTTGGATGTATGAGGTGTCCTTTGGATGAGGTGCATGTATGAAGTGCCGTTTGGACGTATTTTCAACTTACGGCGATTTTCGTGTTACGAACGGGCGTAGGAACGGAACTCGTTCGTAAGTCGGGGACTACCTGTATTTATCTTCTATTATAAATTATGCCTAATCATATTTCCTTTTTCTTTTTAACCCCAGGATCATGTTATCAACATGTGACAAGCTTTAAGTTTTCAGAGAATGAAAATGTAAAAAAAGATCTTGTCCACGACTTTTGACTGCATTTGATTCTAACTTAATGCTGCTGATGGACAAGGGCAAGATTATTATCCTCCTTTGGATTTTTCATGTTGGATTGACACCAGAAATTTACATTTTAAGTTAGTTTAGATTAATAAAAATACTATTGTGTTTGCTAATTCATCAGCTAAAAAATATACATTAGACAATCTTGACACAGGTAACATAAAATTCAAATTCTACTTTTTGTTTCCCATTTCGACCCACAAAAAAAAAAAAACTTTTCTAATTAAACTAATGGGTTAATTCATTAAAATTGTCTAATAAAATACCCCTTTGCCATTAGATAAATTAGTTTTAAAAAACTGGAATAACAAAAAAATAAAAGAAAGAATGTTCATTGCTTTGTCAGTACAACTATTAGTTGCCATGTAGAGAAATAAAAAACTAATGTTGGACAAGTAACGAGCAGCGAGCAAAGTTAGAACAAAATAAGAACAAGTTCATCTGGTTCAACAGTTAAACATCACATCTCTCTTTTCTTCATACCATCCTTTTGAAATGAGATTATAACTCTTCATTCGGATTAATGAGCAGCAGCCTTTTCTTAAATAATGTCATGTTGTTTTCCTTAACTTTGCATTTACACGCCCCACTAAAGATGTAAAATGTATTTGTTCTAAATGAAATTATGGAATTTATGGAATTCCAGGTATGAAAGTATGCCGTCTGTACTCTGAGGGGTGAGGGTGGAGTAAAAATGTGCACTATTTATAAAGTTGTGTGTGCATGTGTGCAATGGGGTGTGGAGTTAACTGTTCAAGAATTCAGTACCACCTCCCACTCAAAAAAATAATAATAATTGGAATCTCAGCTTCAAAAACACCTTTCACACAAGCCAGATGTATTTTGTTTGTGTGTGTTTGCAGTGGTTAAAATATTTCCTGCCAAGGTATGCAGACACACAAGTAAAGGAAGTCACAAATTAACACACCACCAGGACTGATGGGAAAGCCAATGTGTTCCTGTCTGAGGGAGATGAAGAGCTGGAGACGTGAGGATGAATCCAACATCCTGTTGAAGATGAGGTAGAGCTTCGCTCACCAAGCTGAAATGCAGAGGAGCTCTTAAAGTCAAAGTCAAAGTCAACTTTATTGTCAGATCTGCAATATGTACTGTACAGGACATACACAGGACCGAAATTGCGTTTCTCTCAGTCCCTCGGTGCAACAGTAAACATCTAAACATTGAAACACTGAAACATATAATAATAGACATAAGCATAAAATAGTAAAACTAACACTGTCCTGAGTTTTTGCATAGTGGTATAAGAGTATGAAAATTTACACCAACTCTAAAACTAAAACTAAAACATTAAACATTTAATGAACATAATACTGTCCTGAGTTTTTGCATACTAGTATAAAAAAAAGAGTATAAAAAGTATAACTAAAATAAACTAAAGGTTTCTAGCATTGACATTTGCAAAGTGGCAAAGCAGCGTATGAGTTAATGTGCACAGTATATGTATGAGGTAGTAGTTGATGTTGTTATAGAGGCAAAAAGTGGCATATGCAAAAAGTGGCATATGCAGTAAGGCACATTGGGCATCCCTGAATAAGACCGTTCAGAGCACACTGTATATGTATCAGCAGTGGTGTAGATATTAGAGTAGTGTACTGTAAATGTAAACAGTAGTAATTAAATGTAAGCAGTAGTAATAAAAGTAAACAGTATTAATAAATGTAAACAGAGAATGTAAACAGTATTATGACTATAGGCAGTGATGTAATACAAACATTAGTGCAAGTATGAGAAGTAGTGCAAACTGTATGAGCACATGACCGAGAGTTTAATATAAATGAAAAGGATTTCTGAGGGACAGAATGCAGGGTGCATAGCTAACATAATATTTAATGAAAGGCAAATGGAGGAGAATCGTAAAATAGAAAAAGTTGTCAAAAGCAAGCAGGGCTGTTCAACTGGTGGCTCGGGGGCCAAATCAGGCTGCCGGATGAACTCAAGATCAGCCCAACAGTGGGTTCATTTTGAAATAAAACTAGATTTTAAACCATAAAGCGTCCATCCATCCATCCATCATCTTAACCTGCTTCTTCCTGCACAGGTCGCAGGGGTCAATGGTGCCCATGTCCAGACATCACTGTGCAAGAGGCGGGGGACACTCTGGACAAGTCTCCAGTCCATCACAGGGACACATAGAGACAAACAACCATTCACTCTCTCACACACACCCAGGGACAATTTCCAATCAGACTGACATGCATGTTTTTGGTCTGTGGGAGGAAACCGGAGTACCGGAGAAAACCCACGCATGCACGGAGAGGACATGCAAACTCCACCCAGAAAGGCCCCAGCCAGGATTTGAACCGGGGCGACCTGCTCACTGAGAGGCGGCAGCTCTGCCACGCCGCCGTGCTGACAAACATAAAACAAACTTACTTAATGACAATAACTTCTGGCCCCTGTGCTTTTGGCTTTCGGTAACTGCGGCCCCCAGAGCAATTAGTTAAATGGACCTGCTCCAAAGAATGCAACTTTGACCAAAAGAAGCCAACACAGAACATTGTTGTTGCCCGCTGCCACGAAGAGCGGCTGATTATGTCTGTGTTTGTCTGTGTGTCTGCAAATAAACCACAGGATGTATACAATTGTCGCAAATTAATAATCAAAAGCGCATCTACAATTTATTAATATGAGTCAAGACGGCCACCACTGCTAAATTTAGCAAACACAAAACTGACCACAACTCAGTCAGTTTTACAGGTTATCAGCAAGAACACAGAGTCTGAGCACAAACAAAAACACGTTTGTTTAAAACCAACATGCAGGAGGGTGGACAATGAGGAGGATTCCTTTGAGAAATTATAGTTTCATTTCATTAGATTGTTTGAAGTATTGAATTGGGACAGTTAAGAGAGAATCTAAGTCCATTATTGTCCATACATTAATTACAGTTCAAACTAAATTTATGGTAATGAGTCTGCTTGAAGGAAGGCTTTGTACCCACATGCCACAAAGAAAACCCATTTACTGTAGTGAGCTGCCATAACTTACTGACAGTGACCTTAAACACATCTTCAGTTTGTACGCTTGCAGATCAAAGTTGAGATCTGACAGCAATGCGAATGTCTAAAGGCTCTTTTCGATCAATGAAATCAGCTCTGAAGCTGAAGCGGAGGAGAGGGCGTGCCCCAGAGGCCATCTTAGCACCAACATAACTGTTTCTTTCCACTTCTAGAGTAGGCTGTTATGGGAGAATTAGCTAGTGTTTTATCAGACTGATGAAGCCCTTTGGATGGAGGGTGAAATGTCTCCGCACAAAAAAAAGAAACCGTCCAGATGACCTGACTGTACATTGTTGGATTTTATACCTGGATTATTGAGCATGGACTTTGGTGTTTTGTCATGACTGTCGATGAGGGAGAGGGCGGGCACCGGAGGAGAGGACGTGCCCCAGAGGCCATCTTGCGACAACATAATTGGTTATTTCCACGTTGGAGTAAGCTGTTGGTGGAGAATCAGTTTTGTTTGGTGTTTCCTCAGACTGATGAAGCCCTTCAGATGGAGGACAAAATGTCTCAGCACAAAAAACAAGAAACCATCCAGATGACCTGACTGTTGGTTTTTATACATGTACCTGGATTATTGAGCATGGACTTTGTAGCTCTAAAGCTACTTCTGCTGCA
>JBBPBX010004356.1:18517-35316 GCA_038048925.1 Garcialebias charrua | reverse complement strand
GGTTAAATCTGATCATCTACAGTCAGTTTGACATAAAATGAACAACAGGATTTAAAGGATTTTGAGCTAAATGTTTATTTTCTGATTAAACATCAATTGTACATGTATGCTGATAAACAGTGCTGTGCAAAAGTCTTGAGCCAATCCTCATTTCTTTATCATTTCTGTTCCAAGCATTTAAACTTCCTTGTAATGGTTAAAGAGGTCTTGATTTATGTTTTATTAGACTTTTTGAAAGTTTTTTTTGTATTTATTTATTGTTTGGCTGCTTTATTACTCATTTTTTGTCTGGAACCTGTCTATTTTTAAAGGAGTGTTTTTATTGAAAGTTTTTTAGGCCAGTTCAGTCAAATGATTTGTTCAGACATGAAAAGAGATGACTTAGCAAACAGCCAATTTAAACTAGAGCTTTACGCAACTTGTTACCGGTTGTGTCAAACAAATCTAGATTAAATAAAGATGTTTCAAAGGTTTTCACAGGATTTGAATGAAGAGTGGTTGAAAACTATTGCACAGTGCTAGTTTGTCAGCATCCATGCTATAATATCGCCCATCATTATTTGCACTCGTAAAATTTGAATTGAATATTGCACCACAGCTAGGAGGAGCAAACAAATCAGAACCAGGAGGTTCTGCAGGCAGAAACAGGCCCAAAGTATCAAAACTGAACTAAACAAGAAACAAATACAAAACTGCAAAAGTAGTTTTTGGACCAACGGTTCTAATCTGGAATGGATCCCTAAGTTCTGAGCAGCTCTTTAAAGAGGCCTTTGGTGAGCAGATCCAAATAATTTCTATAGTTAAACAGAGATCAAAGCTCAGTTGGTGAGGTTAATAATAAACTGTTAAAAGGTCTGGGCTCTAAAAAATCTGCAGGTCCAGATGAACTTCCACCTTATTTCTTAAGGCTGCTGCTCATATCATCACAGTCCCTGTGACCCACATCTTTAATCTGTCCATAAGCCAAAACACCATTCCAGATGCTTGGAAAACAGCCTTTGTTCTTCCTTTGCTGAAGGGAGGTGACCCCACCTCACTGAACAATTATCGACCAATCTCTAAACTCTGCATTTTAGCCAAGGTTCTAGAAAAACTGATAAACTCTCAAATCAAAAATTACCTGGACTCATTTAACATCTTACCTCTCCATCAATCTGGTTTCAGGAAACAACGCAGCACAACGACTGCTTCACTGAAGGTTCTTAAAGCTGCTATATGTAACTTTTCTAACAATATATTTTTAACATATTTCTTCACTCTGTCACTAGATTGATGTTAGAGAGGTAATCTCTGAAAAAAACTAAAAAAATATTGTCCCCTTGCTTCTCCAGGTGGTAAATAAGCATTTCTAAAAAGAAAAAGTGACCCGCCATTTTCCAGCCAATAAAAACAAAGTTTGTAACCAGCCAATAAAAACCGAGCTTGAATTTGAATCAGCCAATAAAAACAGAGCTTGAATTTGAATTTCAACAGACCACAAGGGGGCAGAGCCATATATGGCTCTGAGGGGGAGGGATCAGAATGCTTTGCTTGTTGAAATTTTTTCTAAGTGCTGATGTTCTACAGAAACTGCAGACTTCACCTTTAATGGCGTTGTTGAAGCATTGGAATGAGCATTTACACAATAACATAAAAAAGAACTGCAATAAAGCTTCCACCATGAAGTTGTTAAACTGAAATCTGTTCTTAGAAAGCAGCATAAAAACTGTAAAAAATCTCAATGTGATCCACAATCTGTGACTTGAACTGAACCAGAATCACAGCAGAGACTGTCTAAAACCCTCAAGACTTTTCACTGAAATGTCAGAAATTAAAGCAAAAATGTGACTAAATATTTAACACGAATGCAAATGATTTGATTACTGTCATGGAATAAATCTTTTGTTATGGATGACTAATGTTTTGTATAAATTAGTTGAAAATAACTTTAGAGAAACAGAAAAGTCGATTAAAAAAAAATCATCCATCAATTCTAGTTCACATTAACTGAACTACTGGTTAATTCCACTAGAGGGCAGAATTTCACAGGTAATGGAAAAAAAGGGCCGTGATGTATTTATTTATTTATTTTTAAGAAACTTCCCATAGTTTCGATCAAATCAAAGCTTTTATCATAATATTCCAAATAATTTCTACAGATCTGATAAAGGACATTTTATCTTAAATAATAATAATAATAATAATAATAATAATAATAATAATAATAATAATAATAATAATAAAACAGTTTAGGAACAGATCTAATTGATACATAATGAGATTAATAAAATGCTGTACTTGTTTATTGTATTTAAACACATTTTTTGTCATAGTAGTAATTAAATCCGATTATGGCACTTGATTAATTGCTCAAAAATCATGTGAGGATGCAAGTAAACACTATTTTTACCCTCACAAACACAATGTGGCATTGACTGTATGGCCTTTGTGTTTAGTTACAGTACAAACAAATGTTTACGCAGCTGAGGTATCTGCAGTCAGAGCGTTTTAATCAAACCCCAGATGATCTGAAGTCACAGTGAGTTCTCGCTGTCACAGAGACTCATCTCTCTGACATGATGTCTCTGATGTTCAGGCCTCTGGGTCTTTGTGATCGTTTCAGAACAGTGGAACCTGAAGAACGTTCATGTGTCATCTGTTAAAAGTAGTTTTTAATTAATTGATCCCAAGAGAGCTGTGTTCTAGAGCCTTACATGTGATCTTTAAGAGATTTACATGTAAATGTTGTTTCAAAGGCAGTGGAGACGACTTTAGAAATTAAAAAAAGACACTTGACGGAACACCAGGACGTCAGGAATCCAGAAATATATATATATATTTTTTTTTTGTTTCTTTGTTTTTGTTTGGAAGCTGCTGATCCTGAAGATGGACACCAAGGCCCTGCCTGCATCCAATATTGAACAAGAGTGAAGATGGAAGGAAGGAAGGAAGGAAGGAAGGAAGGAAGGAAGGAAGGAAGGAAGGAAGGAAGGAAGGAAGGAAGGAAGGAAGGAAGGAAGGAAGGAAGGAAGGAATGAAGGAAGGAAGGAATGAAGGAAGGAAGGATGGATGGATGGATGGGAGTAAGGATGGATAGGTAGATGGATGGAAATAAGGAAGGATGGATGGATGGATAGAAGGATGGGTGATGGAAGGAAGGAAAATAGATAGAAGGATGGATGGAAGAATGGAAGGATGATGGAAGGATGGATGGATGGATGGATGGAAGGAAGGAAGAGTGGATGGAAGGAAGGGTGGATGAAGGATGGATACAGTAGATGGAAGGAAGGATAGGTGGGTGGATGGATGGAAGGAAGGAAGGATAAATGGAAGGATGGATGGATGGAAGGAAGGAAAGAAGGAAGACTGATGGATGGAAGTATGGATGGATGGAAGGATGGATGAATGATATAAGTATGGATGGAAGAAAGAATGGATGGATGGAAGGATGATGAATGGAAGAATGAAAGATGGATGTGAGGAAAGATGGATGTAAGCATAGATGGAAAGATGGATGGATGGATGGATGAAGGATGGATAGAACAATTGATGGATGGATTGATGGAAGGAAGAAAGGATGGATGATGGATGATTGGATGGATGGAAGGAAGGCTACATAGATGGATGGAAGGATGGATAAATGATGGATGGATGAAGGATGGATAGATACTTTGTAGTATGGATGATGGATGGATGTTAGGATGGATAGATGGATGGATGAAGGATGGATGGATGGATGATGGATGGATGATGGATGGATGGATGGATGTTAGAAGGATGAATAGATGAATGGATGGATGGATAGGTGGATGAAGGATGGATGATATAAGTATGGATGGAAGGAAGAATGGATGGATGGAAGGATGGATGGATGGATGGAAGGATGATGAATGGAAGAATGAAAGATGGATGCAAGGAAAGATGGATGTAAGCATAAATGGAAAGATGGTTGGATGGATGGAGGAAGGATGGATGGATAGAATAATTGATGGATGGATGGAAGGAAGGAAGAAAGGATGGATGATGGATGATTGGATGGATGGATGGATGGAAGGAAGGCTACATGGATGGATGGAAGGATGGATAAATGATGGATGGATGAAGGATGGATAGATACTTTGTAGAAGTATGGATGATGGATGGATGTTAGGATGGATAGATGGATGGATGAAGGATGGATGGATGGATTAAGTATGGATGATGGATGGATGTTAGAAGGATGAATGGATGAATGGAAGGATGATGAATGGAAGAATGAAAGATGGATGCGAGGAAAGATGGATGTAAGCATAGATGAAAAGATGGATGGATGGATGGAGGAAGGATGGATGGATAGAACAATTGATGGATGGATGGAAGGAAGGAAGAAAGGATGGATGATTGGATGGATGGAAGGAAGGCTACATGGATGGATGGATGAAGGTTGGATAGATACTTTGTAGAAGTATGGATGATGGATGGATGTTAGGATGGATAGATGGATGGATGGATGAAGGCTACCATTCAGTCAATTTCACGAGTGTGGTGTGGTAGTAGCTGAGCCTGGTCCTCAACACCTGAGGACCAAAAACTTTGTGGAGAATCTGACTGAATTATAGCCATTTATGTTCCCTTTCAGTCGGGTCACTACGGTGCAACAGAACATGTATGGGAAATAGCGCCCCCGCGTGTTCACCTGTGAAGGCACTTTCAACACGCCTGTCAAGGCCAATGAGCTTGTAGCATGCGCCCCTTTACTATAAAGCATGCTGCACGCCTGATTTCCTCATCTATTTGCACTTCACCTCGCTTCACCTTGAACATCGCGGACCTTGTGCTGGCTAGAGGACGGCCCGACTGGAGGTGAGCCTGCTCCCTACCCAGGGCGCCAATACGAAGGATTTCATCCGCGGAGCTCTGTTTAGCCCGGCTAACTGAGCGCTTCTTCACGGTTAGCACTGCTAACGTGAACATCGCTGTTCGAGTCTGTTTAGCGTGGCTAACTGACTGGCACCCCACGTTTGGCTCGGCTAACTGGGGGCTCTCACGAACAGCACGAGGACGACAAGCTTGTTTAGCGCTGCTAACAAGCGGACTACGAAGGACTTCATTTGCTCGTTTAGCGCAGCTAACGAGTGGTCGACAAAGGACTTCATTTGTACCCGTTTAGCGATGCTACCGAGTACACGTAGAGGACGACGTTTGTTACTGGTTTAGCGCTGCTAACAAGTTGACAAAGCATTTTATTTGTTTAGCGCTGCTAACAAATTTTGGATTTTCTGCTCATCTCGCGGTGACCACCATGGCTCCGGAGAAGAGTAAGAAGAAATCGAAGGCCTCCAGCAAGGACAGCAAAAGGCTGGGAAGCCCAGGGTCCCGACCATGTCCGAGCGCCTGTGGGTTTTTCATCTTAGGGGCGAACACCCATGAAGCTTACCCGATGTGCCTCAGAATGCTGCACGCTAAAGCTAGACTGACCAACCCGGAGTCGTGCATGCACTGCAGCCGACTCCGCAACCAAACACGAGAGAAACGTGTGGAGTTCCTAGCAAAGACGCTGGGTAACTCGAGCGTGGCAAAGGACCCGCTACTGTCCGAGGCCCTCAGACCTTCAGCAGAGCTGGAGTCGGACGACATGGAGGACGTGGTGGCACTGTCCTGGGGCGAACAGATGGACATGGCACAGTCAAGAGAGGAACCTAAAAACACAGGACTCAAATATGACGTACGCAACATGCTACTGTCTGATGAACTTTCTCAGTCAGCCTCCGGTGAGATCTCCGACGACGAAGCGGAGCAGGACGTGGAGGACGAGGCAGGAGACCTCTCCCAGGAGGTTGCGACGATACCCGTCGAAGCAGATGGGTCCACCTCAGCCATGTTTGACCTGTGCCGCAGAGCGGCTGAGTCACTGAAAGTATCATGGCCAGCCCCTCCACCACAACAGCAGCAGACGAGACTGGCAGGAAACTACTTCCTCCCAAAATAACAGACCTCAGTGAGGTACAAACTGCCGGTGTCCCCGGACTTTTTTACCGAACTGACAAGGTCATGGTCAACGCCGAGGGCGCCACTGTCCCTCCTGCTCTAACAGTTTTTGGACCTCGAAAACATGGAACAGGGGGGACTGCTACAGATCCCCCCCATGGATGAGACTCTAGCAGCGTACCTGGCGCCAAAGACGTCGGCAAGTAAGCCCACACTTCCCAGCAAGCAGTGTAGTTTTTCTGCTACCCAGCTGGAGAAAATTTATTGCAATGCCTCGTTGCGCGTGCACTTAACACAACGGCCATGCTTCAGGCGTACCAGGCAAAGAAGCTGCAGAAGCTGCAGGAAGCCACGACAGCCAAAAAGAAAGTGGCGGAACCAATGGAAGAGGCCCGAAGGACCGCTGATTTCATCCTTCGCCTCTCAGGTACAGCAGCGATGGCGATCGGTAAAAGCATGGCCGAAACGGTTGTCGCTCAGCGACACTTATGGCTTACTTTGACGGAACTGCCAGAGAGTCAACGTGCCACCTTCCTCCAACAGGCGGTGGAGCCTGCAGGTCTGTTTGGCGAAGCTCTGAATAAGATTCAGAGTCGCTGTGTCCAGAGGAAAAAGCAGGAGGAAGCCCTGCGGGAAGGGATGCCCAGACGGTTATTCTCATCGTCCAGAGAACCAAGCGGCCACAGAGCACCTTCACGGCAACAGTCGCTCTATCGACGCCCAACACACAAGAGGCCCACACTTGAGGCTGAACAGCGGGTGGCACCAGCGACGGAGCAGCGCGGACGCGCACCACAGGGCCAGCAGGCATGGTCAAAGCACTGTTTTGTGTTGCGACAGGCCAGACAGCCCAGAACCTCCTCGGCGGGGAGAGACAGGAAACAGAAGTCTGCCTAACACAGCTGAACTTGTTTCCAAAGCTGACAGGCTGTGTCTCAATTCAGGGGCTGCGTCCTCATGAGGACCCAGCCTAGCTGGGCCGAGTAGGCCACGCACTCACAAGACCGGGTGGGCTGAGCGAAACTGCTGAAATGGGACGGTCTAGCCTTCAGGTTTGCCGGCCTTGAAGTGGGTGGGGCGTTCTCTTGAAGTGGGTGGGAAGTTCTTGTGTGCCGCTTTGTGTGTGTGGAAAGAGAAGGGACGCCGCTAAAATATATTAGTTAGCTGAATACATGTATATATATTAGTGTTTCTGAGTTTACAGTTTGTTAAGAACTGAGTACAAATCAACTTATAAACGGCGATCTGTTAAAACCCAGAGTGGACCTATGAAATGCAACTTGTCCAGTAGCTCAGTTGGTAAATCAACCTGCGATTGGTGCAGAGATACTTTTCTCGAAGCTGGTTCGAATCTCACTCGGTACGGTTAAAACTTATTTTACGTTTGTCTTTTATTGGATAAAAAAATGAGGACTGAGATTAAAAGGAAGGAGTTTGTGAAACTCCTTTTTTTTTTATCCAATAAAAGACAAACGTAAAATAAGTTTTAACCGTACCGAGTGAGATTCGAACCAGCTTCGAGAAAAGCACATCTGCACCAATCGCAGGTTGATTTACCAACTGAGCTACTGGACAACTTGCATTTTGTAGGTCCACTCTGGGTTTTAAAAGATTGCCCCTCAGAAAATCCTTGCTACGCACGTGTAAAATAATCTGATTTGTAATCAGTTCTTCAAAAACAGTAAACTCAGAAACACTAATATACTGTATATTCAGCTAACACATTTTTTTTTGTCGTTTCTGTAGTTAAATTTTAATGAGATATATTCGAGCTGAGGTTGTTTGAGATGACTAAATAAAGGTTGAATGAATATTCGCGCTGAGGTTGTTGTTAAAACGAGCTGATGACTCAACAACACGCAGCAGCCCCGACCCTGCACGCAGAAAGTCCCCCCCCCCGCGAAATCTCTGCTGGCGCTATGAATTCTGGGATAGCCTCCGTCTTGAAGGTTCCACGGATGCATCCTTCGATTTCGGCAGGAAGTAGGCCGCATTCCTCGGCCGCATGAGGAGGAGTCTTCGAATTGGGACAGTCCTCCGCGCGGGGCAATGACGTATGCGGCCGACAAATGCGCACTCATGAGGATGCAGCCCCTGAATTGAGACACAGCCACAGAGCATTTCCACCCACGGGGAAAAAGGAAAGCCACACATTTTCAGGACATTTCGGAGCCCAAGAGGCCTCGATTGACTGGAACAACATGTTTGTTAAATCACAAAACATGTTTGTTAAATCACAATATACGTTTTCCCATTTGTGCAATAAAAACAAAATGTTGTTTGAAAGCACCAATAAACAAACATCGTGTTCAAACGTCTTTGTGTCAAAACTCAGAATTAAAGGGGCAACCCAACCCTTTTTTCATGAAACAAACATTAAAAATAAAGAGGTTAGAGAGCCGTCTCACACAGACGGACTCTCCACCTCTATTAAAACTTTGTCCACTAGAGGGCCCAATGAGCCCACAGATGAACATGCCGCTCAGGCTCGCTTCACGTGCAAGCGCCTGGGCCGCATGTGCACCGTTGCAATGGGTCATGGGAACTGTAGTCCAAGGTTACAGATTACAGTTCCACAAACGCCCCTGGCGATTCAATGGGGCAGCCGTGGTGTAGTGGTAATGGCAGTTGTCTCCCGATCGGAAAGTTGGCGGTTCGACTCCCGGGACCCGCACCATGTGTCGTTGTGTCCTTGGGCAAGACACTTAACCCTGAGTTGCTCCCGGTAGGACTGGAAAGCACCTTGCATGGTAGTCTGCCGCCACCGGTTTATGAATGTGTGTAGCATTCAATATATGTGTAGCACTTTGAGATTTTCAGTAATGAAAAGTGCGTTATAAATTGAATTAATTATTATTATTATTATTAATGGTGTAGTAATGTCAACAATAAGCCCAGATCGTGTCCCAACGATGAAAGAGGAGATTCAAGCACTCTTATAGAAAGGTGCAACAAGAATTATTGCTCAAAAAGACGCAAACGACAGTTTTTACAGCCGTTATTTTGTGATTCCAAAGAGGGACGGTGGCCTTCGCCCAATTTTAGATCTGAGGCATCTAAACGCACGGCTGAGGTTGTACAAATTCAAAATGTCGACACTGCATCAGGTGATGCACTCTGTACGCCCAGGGGACTAGTGTACATCTTTGGATCTGCGCGACGCCTACTTTCATATCCCGATATTAAACAAACACAGGAAGTTCCTGCGGTTTGCATTCAAGAACACGGTGTTCGAGTATCAGGTCCTCCCATTCGGGTTGTCACTGGCTCCCCATGTATTCACGAACTGCCTCGAGGTGGCGCTGACACCAATGAGAAATCAAGGCGTCAGAGTTTTAAATTATCTCGACAACCTCCTCGTCATACCAGCAGACCAAAGCCCACACAAACCTGCTGATGTCACACCTGCAGGCCCTAGGCTTCATAATAAACAAAGACAAAAGCCAGCTGCGGCCCAGCCAGACCATTTGTTTTCTCGGTCTCCAAATAGACTCACTGCATTATCATGCAAAACTGTCAGAGAGGAGACCGATAGATTTCAGCCGGTGCTTGGCTCTGTTTCAGCACAATCAGGTGTTGACGATCAAAAACTGTCAGCGGTTGTTGGGGTACATGGCCTCCATGGTCGTCGCCATCCCGCTGGGCCGGCTGAGAATGAGAGCTTTTCAGCGTTGGTTTCACATGAAACAGAGGGGTGCCCCCCTCAACATCAACATGTGAGAATTACTCCATCCTGCCTCCGTGCTCTGAGGCCGTGGTCAGGCACAATGGCCCTTAGCAGTGGGGTTCCCCTGGGCCGTGTCCTGTCACGCACAGTGGTCACGACAGATGCGTCACTGACTGGATGGGGGGATCTGCAGGCACATGCACGTATGTGGCCTCTGGTCCCAGCAGCAACAGAAGCTGCACATAAATCAACTGGAAATGTTGGCTGTTTTTCTCTCCTTAAAACATTTCAACAAGTTGAAATTGATTTGTCAGAACAATGTGCTGATTTGCAACGACAACACCTGTGTAATCTCACATATAAACAAGGAGGGCGGCACAAAATCCCTGTCCCTCCTCCGCCTGATGAGTAAATTGCTGCAATGGAGCAGCAAGCACCTCCTGTCACTCAGAGCCACAGTGCCGGGTGTGCAAAATCATGGAACGGATGTACTCTCCAGAGGCGCACTGCTGACGTCAGAATGGCGTCTGCACACAGAGGTGGTTCAACAGATATGGCAGAGGTTCGGGAAGGCCAGCGTAGTCTATCTGTACACCTCAAAACAAAACGTTCATTGTCCTATGTATTTCTCCATACGGGACGTGAACGCACCATTAGGTGTGGACACGTTGGCGACCGCGTGGCCGATATCAGTGCGTCTTTACGCATTCCCCCTAGTGGCACTGATCCCAGTGACCCTGCAGCGGGTACGCAGACAAGCTCTCACACTAATCCTGGTTGCACAGAGATGGCCCAAACAAGCCTGGTTTGCAGAGATAATTTCTTTGCTTGCAGCCGGGCAGCCATGGTACATGCCGGTGCGCAGAGACCTGCTAACTCAAGCTTGTGGGCAGTTATGGCACCCGAGACCAGAGCTGTGGAACCTGTGGGTTTGGCCCCTGAAAGGTTAAAGCTCCACTGACATCATCTTTTAACTTTCCATAAAATGGCACAACATATATATATATATTAAGATTGACCTCTGATCGTTTTTGCTAAAACAATGTTAAATTAATTAAAATTCCTCTCAAAAATAGTTTAAAATTAGCGCCTTTTTTTTAATTGATAAATATGGATTTTCCCGTCGCGCGATTATGACGTCAGACACAGACTCCGTCAACTGCGCACATTGATACAATGGACGAAGATGCAAAGGCATCCGTCCAATTTAGCCATTTAAAACGTTATATTTTAGCGGTTTTTCTTCAGAGAAGCCAAAGTCTGTGGCGGTTCTACTCACGTGCCCGTGTAAGATGGACCCTGGCCCGCCCTCCGAGCAGAAGCGGAACCAATGCTCATGGCACATACCGATACCAGCCTTGTTTACGTATCGATCCAACCCATGATGCACGTTGGCTTCAAACTATGGAATGGATTTCCTGAACGGAGGCTTGTCTCATGAACCCAGAGTAACAAGACCCGCCTCACATTCAGGAAATCCAGTTCATAGTTTGCAGGCAGCTACAAGCGTGAGGGGCTGACTGAGTACTCTGTTGGGTTTGTTTTGACATCGTTTGGAAAGAGCGGGTCGTTTGTTCATGGATTGTTTACATGGAGCTGGACGCTTGTTTCTTTCGCAAGATGGATTGTTTACATGGAGCTGGACGCTTGTTCCTGTTGCAAGATGGATTGTTTACATGGAGCTTGGACGCTTGTTCCTGTGGCAAGATCGATTCGGACAACACTGGTGAGTGCATGCTAGCAGCTAGCCGACTTTTCATCGTAACATGTGCGTTGTGTCACGGAAATATTTTACACTCAACACCGCAAGACAACAACGTTCAATGTTTGCAGAGCAGAGCTATATAAACACATCTGCGTCACATTAAACCGCGGTCAAGTTAGTTTTACGCCGGACATTCCATCGAGCTCAGGGCTTCAGCCAGCGGTGTGTTTTTCTTTTTCATGCCGGATTACGGCAGCTGTTTCAGCTCCCGCCTGGGAGCTCCGTGGCTTCGCATCACAATACAGCTACTAATATAAAGCATGTAAAACACTAAAAACGGGAACATGTCTGTGTTGGTTTATGCCAAGAACTGAAAAAAAATTATAACCTGCTGTTTACTCGAAATAACTTTGGCTTCTCTGAAACATAAAGTTTTAAATGGCTAAATCGGACGGATGCGTTTGCATCTTCGTCTGTGTCTGACGTCATAATCGCGCGACGGGAAAATCCATATTTATCAATTAAAAAAAAGGCGCTAATTTTAAACTATTTTTGAGAGGAATTTTAATTAATTTAACATTGTTTTAGCAAAAAACGATAAGAGGTCAATCTTAATATATATATATGTTGTGCCAGGTGAGGGACCAGACAAAGTGCAGCCCAAAAACCCCTATGATGAGTACAATTAATGGACTAAGTTTTCCCTCGCCCGGACGCGGGTCACCGGGGCCCCACTCTGGAGCCAGGCCCGGAGGTGGGGCACGCTGGCGAGCGCCTGGTGGCCGGGCTTTTACCCATGGAGCCCGGCCGGGCACAGCCCGAAGAGGAGACGTGGGTCCCCCTTCCCATGGGCTCACCACCTGTGGGAGGGGCCAAAGGGGTCGGGTGCAATGTGAGATGGGTGGTGGCCGAGGGCGGGGACCCTGGCGGTCTGATCCTCGGCTACAGAAGCTGGCCATTGGGACATGGAATGTCACCTCTCTGGTGGGGAAGGAGCCTGAGCTAGTGTGTGAGGTTGAGAGTTTCCGACTAGAAATAGTCGGACTCACCTCAACGCATGGCTCTGGCTCTGGAACCAGTTTCCTTGAGAGGGGTTGGACACTCTTCCACTCTGGAGTTGCCCCTGGTGAGAGGCGCCGAGCAGGAGTGGGCATACTGGTTGCCCCCCATCTTGGTGCCTGTACGTTGGGGTTCACCCCGGTGAACGAGAGGGTAGCCTCCCTTCGCCTACGTGTGGGGGGACGGGCTCTGACTGTTGTTTGTGCCTATGCACCAAACGGCAGCTCAGACTACCCACCCTTTTTGGAGTCCTTGGAGGGGGTATTGGAGAGTGCGCCTCCTGGGGACTCCCTTGTTCTACTGGGGGACTTCAACGCTCACGTGGGCAATGACAGTGAGACCTGGAGGGGTGTGGTTGGGAGGAACGGCCCCCCTGATCTGAACCAGAGTGGTGTTCTGTTATTGGACTTCTGTGCTCGTCATGGATTGTCCATAACGAACACCATGTTTAAGCATAAGGGTGTCCATATGTGCTCTTGGCACCAGGACACCCTAGGTCGCAGTTCGATGATCGACTTTGTTGTCGTCTCATCTGATCTGCGGCCGCATGTCTTGGACACTCGGGTGAAGAGAGGGGCGGAGCTGTCAACTGACCACTACCTGGTGGTGAGTTGGCTCCGATGGTGGGGGAGGATGCCGGTCAGACCTGGCAGACCCAAACGTATTGTGAGGGTCTGCTGGGAACGTCTGGCAGAGTCTCCCGTAAGACGGAGCTTTAACTCCCACCTCCGGGAGAGCTTTGAACACGTTCCGAGGGAGGCGGGGGACATGGAGTCCGAGTGGGCCGTGTTCCGCGCCTCTATTGTCGAGGCAGCTTATCGGAGCTGTGGCCGCAAGGTTGTTGGTGCCTGTCGTGGTGGCAACCCTCGAACCCGGTGGTGGACACCGGCAGTGAGGGATGCTGTCAGGCTGAAGAAGGAGTCCTATTGGGCCTTTTTGGCTTGTGGGACCCCGGAAGCAGCTGATAGGTACCGGCAGTCCAAGCGGCATGCGGCTCGGGTGGTTGCTGAGGCAAAAACTCGGGCGTGGGAGGAGTTCGGAGAGGCCATGGAGAATGACTTCCGTACGGCTTCGAGGCGATTCTGGTCCACCATCCGGCGTCTCAGGGGGGGAAAGAGGTACGCGACCAACACCATTTATGGTGGGGGTGGCGTGCTGCTGACCTCAACTCGGGATGTTGTGAGTCGGTGGGCGGAATACTTCGAAGACCTCCTCAATCCTACTGGCACGTCTTCCACTGAGGAAGCGGAGCCTGGGGACTTTGGGTCGGGTTCTCCGATCTCTGGTGCTGAGGTCGCCGAGGTGGTTAAAAAGCTCCGCGGTGGCAAGGCTCCGGGGGTGGATGAGATTCGCCCGGAGTTCCTTAGGGCTCTGGATGTTGTAGGGTTGTGTTGGCTTACGCGACTCTGCAATATCGCGTGGACATCGGGGGCAGTTCCCTTGGATTGGCAGACTGGGGTGGTGGTTCCCCTATTCAAAAAGGGGGACCGTAGGGTGTGTTCCAACTATAGGGGGATCACACTCTTAAGCCTCCCTGGTAAGGTCTATTCAGGGGTTCTGGAGAGGAGGGTCCGTCGGATAGTCGAACCTCGGATTCAGGAGGAGCAGTGTGGTTTTCGTGCTGGTCGTGGAACACTGGACCAGCTCTACACCCTCAACAGGGTCCTGGAGGGTGCGTGGGAGTTTGCCCAACCAGTTTACATGTGCTTTGTGGACTTGGAGAAGGCATTCGACCGCGTCCCTCGGGGGGTTCTGTGGGGGGTACTCCGGGAGTATGGGGTACCAGGCCCATTGATATGGGCTGTTAGGTCCCTGTACGACCGGTGTCAGAGCTTGGTCCGCATTGCCGGCAGTAAGTCAGGCTCGTTTCCGGTGAGAGTTGGACTCCGCCAAGGTTGCCCTTTGTCACCGATTCTGTTCATAACTTTTATGGACAGAATTTCTAGGCGCAGCCAAGGTGTTGAGAGGATCCGTTTTGGTGACCTTAGAATCGCTTCTCTGTTTTTTGCAGATGATGTGGTCCTACTGGCTTCATCAGTTCGTGATTTACAACTTTCACTGGAGCGGTTTGCAGCCGAGTGTGATGCGGCCGGGATGAGGATCAGTTCCTCCAAATCCGAGGCCATGGTCTTGAGCCGGAAAAGGGTAGCATGCCCTCTCCGGGTCGGGGAGGAGGTCCTGCCCCAAGTGGAGGAGTTTAAGTATCTCGGGATCTTGTTCACGAATGAGGGAAAACTGGAGCGTGAGATCGATAGGCGGATAGGTGCAGCGTCCGCAGTGAAGCGGGCGCTGTACCGGTCTGTCGTGGTGAAGAGAGAGCTGAGTCAAAAGGCAAAGCTCTCAATTTACCGATCGATCTACGTTCCCACCCTCATCTATGGTCATGAGCTTTGGGTTATGACCGAAAGAACAAGATCTCGGATACAAGCGGCTGAAATGAGTTTTCTCCGCAGGGTGGCTGGACTCTCCCTTAGAGATAGGGTGAGAAGCTCAGTCATCCGGGAGGGACTCGGAGTAGAGCCGCTGCTTCTCCACATCGAGAGGAGCCAGTTGAGGTGGCTCGGGCATCTGGTTAGGATGCCTCCTGGACGCCTCCCTGGTGAGGTGTTCCGGGCATGTCCCACCGGGAGGAGACCCAGAGGAAGACCCAGGACGCGCTGGAGGGACTATGTTTCTCGGCTGGCCTGGGAACGCCTTGGGATTCCCCCGGAGGAGCTGCTCCAAGTGGCTGGGGAGAGGGAAGTCTGGGCCTCCCTACTTAGGCTGCTACCCCCGCGACCCGACCCCGGATAAGCGGAAGAAGATGGATGGATGGATAACATTGTTTTAGCAAAAACGATCAGAGGTCAATCTTAATATATATATATATATGTTGTGCCATTTTATGGAACGTTAAAAGATGATGTCAGTGGAGCTTTAAAGCTGACGACCTTTGGCCTTCAAGCTAATGTGATAACCACCATCCAGTGTGCATGAGCAAGTTCAACTCAGTCACTTTATGCTCTTAAATGGCGTGTTTTTGAGGCCTGGTGCCAGGAGAGAAATATTATTTCCTTCTCCAGCACTATCCCTCAAGTTCTCACTTTTCTACAAGACTTGGTGGAGAAGGGTCGATCTTTCTCCACTATAAAGGTCTATTTGTCTACCATTTCTGCATGTCATGAGGGATGGGAGGGGAATTCACCCGGCTTCCACCCCCTTTGTGATCCGATTCATGAAAGGAGTGCTACGTTTGAGGCCTCCTAACAGAACTATAGCGCCACAGTGGGACCTAAATCTGGTCCTGGACGCTCTCTGTGATACCCCGTTCGAGCCTCTCGAGAGTGTGAATATACAGATATTTTATCTTATAAACAGCTCTTCTCTTGGCTCTGTGCTCTACAAAGCGGGTGGGTGACCTTCATGCCCTCTCAGTGCATCAGATGTGCATACAGTTTGCACCTGATGGCTCTAATGTAACGTTACGCCCAAATCCGGCCTACGTTCCGAAGGTGCCCCCTCTTTCATATAAGAGCTCATCTTTTCAGCTTTTCCTCCACCTCCAGTTGTCACTGTGGAGCAGAAGCGCATGAACGCTCTCTGCCCTGTGCGTGCACTACGCATTTACATGGAGAAGACGAGGAATTGGCGCAAAACAAATCAGCTGTTTGTGTGCCTTCTACTGTAAAAGCTTTGTCAAAACAACGCCTCTACCACTGGGTTACAGAGGCTATTTTTAGGGCAAGTACTGTAGTAAGGGCAAACAGACACCCAGTGGGGTTGTGCGTGCGCATTCAACAAGAGGCCTGGCCACGAGCTGGGCCCTGTTTAAAGGGGTCCCTGTGGCAGACATTTGTTCTGCTGCTAACTGGGCATCTCCTAACACGCTCATTAAATTCTACAGCTTGGATGTTACAACATGCGACGTCACCCAGGCTATGCTTTCCACACAGAGGAGTTGAACGTGCTCTTGCTGTCAATAAGGCCTACACTCTCTGCTTATGCATTTCTGGGGCGTGATCCATACGTATCTGTTTCACCATAGTGACCCTCCTTCAGGGAACTGGAAGTTATGCACCATAACCAATGTTCCCTGAAGGAGGGGAACAAGGTGCAACACAGGTCGGCCCCTTCAATGCTATAATAAAAGCTCCGTGAACTGCTTGCAGATGAGGAAATGAGGCGTGCAACATGCTTTATAGTAAGGGGGCGGAGCCCCCTTACGCATGCTACAAGCTCATTGGCCTTGACAGGCGTGTTGAAAGTGTCTTCTTTTGCGATTTCATAATAAAAAAATCTGTCAAAAACTATTTAACTGAAACTTTACTGACGTGTAAACTTATGGGGGGATATGGACAAAAAGCACATTTAATGTTATTCTGTGATTCATGTGAGAAAGAAAAATAAAAGCCCTGGAAAGCGTTAGGATACTGCACATTTTGA
>JBBPBX010004356.1:4795-17196 GCA_038048925.1 Garcialebias charrua | reverse complement strand
TCCAACAACCTCAATAAACGTGTCAAACCTTTAGTGACGTCCTTCGGATAAAGAGGTTTGTTCTTTTACGGTAGAAGTTTTCTTTAAACTGAGGCCTTTTAACTGCAAGACGTACTTTATGAACTTAAACAACCAGAGGAAGGTGTAGTTTTAGACCCCTCTTATTGTGTAGTAGCTGGCACAGTATCTGCCAGTAAAGTCTTGGAGGTCATAGTCTTGTGAAGAGGCCACCCCCCATCTACCTCTAACAGCAGGGAGCAGTGGTTTTGGATCCATGGGGGTTGGATCTGAACAAGGCCGGAGACTGAAAACAGGCGATGCTCAGCACCAGGAGCAGCTTAGGGGCCAAGTACATTTCAAGTGTCCATCAAATAAAACAGAAAATATTAGCTACATTTTTTCCCCCAATTCCCTAACCCCCCCACCCCCCTACCCTGGAAAGCAATGAACTTAACAATAACCCATAAAATATAAAATTTTTCAAATAAGGAATGAGGAATATTTATTAAAAATAGAAGTGAAATAAGACAGAACCATAATAAGTTAACTTTTTCCTCTAACGCTTGTGCTCTTAAAGGGATTGAGAAATAAATATTCAAAATGGTGGTGGTGGCGGCGGTGGGGGGGGCGTCTTTTCACACACAGATGAACGGACATGGCAGTGGGGAAAATAAAATAAAGAAAACTGGTTCAAGTGTGACGCCAGTGAAGCTGGGGCAACAATCGACATCGTACAACCCGTTTTCTTCTCGCCTCACGTCAAACACCGGACCACCAGAGGAATGCCACGTGCACGCGTTATAAAAAACGAGCGAGAGAGAACGAAAAAAGAAGCACAATATATATATATTTTTTTTTAAATAAAGCAGGGCTGCTTTAAATCTGCATCCTCCAACAAAACTCCCACAGGATGAAGAGCTGCTCGGGTGTTATAAAAAAAAAATACAATAAAAATCACACAGGCGTCTACGGAAGGGTATTGCTCTCTCATCCATGAAATAATATTTTTCGAGCTTATGTAGTAAAAACGTGATTTATGTAGTAAAAATGTAATAATTATGTAGTAAAAACGTGATATGTAGTGAAAACGTGATATTATGTAGTGAAAACGTGATATTATGTAGTGAAAACGTGATAAGTATTGTATAGATGTCAAAACGTACTCATCCACATGGTGGCAGTAGTAGGCTTTTTTCCTGCATGGACAACTGGTAAAAAGAGTAAGAACAAGTTCAGCCCGTACGCTGTTTTTAGCCTGCATGCTAACACGTAATGGCTGACTGTTTGGACAAACAGCTTGTTCTGTTTACTTGTCTGAACATCATTGAGGTATGTCAGAAGAACACCAAACCTGTCATGCTCCCTTTGGGTGTGGGTGTGCTGTGTGTTTATATACACACACACAGTACATATACAGCGTACGGGTGAACTTGTTCTTACTCTTTTTACCAGTTGTCCATGCAGGAAACAAAGCCTACTACTGCCACCATGTGGATGAGTACGTTTCTACATCTACAGTATACAGCACTTATCACGTTTTCACTACATAATATCACGTTTTCACTACATAATATCACGTTTTACTACATAATTATCACGTTTTTACTACATAATATCACGTTTTACTACATAATATCACATTTTTACTACATAATTATCACGTTTTTACTACATAATATCACGTTTTACTACATAATTATCACGTTTTTACTACATAATATCACGTTTTTACTACATAATATCACATTTTTACTACATAAGCTCAAAAAACATTATTTCATGGATGAGAGCAATACCCTTCCGTAGGCGTCTCGTTCCCTCTCAGGTGTGGGAACTTAATTTAAAAAAGAACTGTTGCATTCACTGCCACTTTGAAGGGGATAAGGCAGTGAACGCATCGCTAAAATTGTCCCAAAAATGTAATTTAAAATGCACAAAAAACACAAGTCAAACAGCAACAGAGGCAGAGCTCTACCTTTAAATTAAAATTAAAAAAAACTTTTGTAGATTCATTAGTGAAGCTATTTGTGTGTACACAAAAAAATAATAATACCGGTAATTGTTTTTGTTTGTTTTGGACGGTCAAACAAGTCTTTAGGTAGAAGGAGGAAAAAACACTCAAACTGAAGACAAAAACGATGAGTTATTGCTCGTTACTGCTGGAAAAGTTTGTAGCGGTTTGGACTTTTTCCTCGTTGCTGCTGTTGTTGTTGTGCCTCTTAGTTTGTGGCTTTTTTTTATGGAGCGCTCTAAAGAAGGCAAGTGCTGGGTAGCTTGTAGCTGCTTGTCTGGAGGGGGAAAGGAAATAAAACTAAACTCACACATACACACACAGTTACAATTTCCACTCGTTGAAAACGCTCTCAGAACCAACACAGGGCAGGAATGTTTTTTTTTTTTTTATCGTCTTCCACGTCGGAGGCCGTTTCCTTTCGTGTTCAGCTAAAAACCCTCGCAGCAGATGGGCTGTGTTTGCTTTAAAAGCTCGGAGGTGGTGGATCTGATCTGCCTTTGTGTCACGATAGCACCAATTTAAGAGTCCAAGCCTCTGTTGTGTCGAGGAAATCACGAAGAATTAAAAACAACAAAATAATAAGACGAGGGTTCTATTTAGAGCTGTAGGGACGTTTTTCAAGGCCGAGCTGGATTTAGATGGCAGGACTCACCCCGTCGTTAAATCAGCTCGTTTATCTGAGTGTTTCAAAGGATCATTAAAGAACAGCTTCAATATTATAAGTGCATTTGGAGTTAAACTGGGGGTTGTCCATCTTTGAAAAATGCAAACGTTTGATAAAGAAAGAGGTAAAATTAACTTTGTTTGTTGTTGTTGGGCATACATAAAGTATCTGATCTCCCTTTAAAAGAACCACCTGGCAGTCTTGCATCACTACGCCAGGGGGGGGGTCTCCGGTACCGGTGTTGGTCGGGATGGCTCACATGGCGGGAAGAGAGGGGAGCGTCGTCGGGGGTGATGGCGTGGCTGGATGGAGAACAACAGAGAGGAGGGCAGGCAGGTTTGGCAGGGTGGAGGTGGAGGCTTTAGGAGGAGAAGGCAAGTTTGACGCTGCAGGAGGAGTAGCCCTCGTCGCTGGCCATGCTCTGCAGGCTGCTGTGGTCGTCCAGGTCGCTGGTGCTGGTTGTGCTCACACTGTCCAGCTCTCCATGGGAGAACTCCGTGCTTTCTACGTCCACCTCGATCTCCTCTGCAGCCCAGGATGGAGAGGTGGGTAGTGGAGGAGAGAAAGGAGAAATTGTTTTGAATCCATTCTATAATTTGTAGAAACAATAATCACAAACTGTGTGCAGTATAGTCACATTATAAAAATGTTGTACACTAAACAATAAAGAATTTTGTTAAAACTATTTTCAAGAAACATGTTTTCAGGATTTTATGACCACTCTTTGAAGACACTTTTAGATTTTACACTTGTTTCAGACACATTCAGTGTCTCTTCTACTGTTCAGTCCCTGAATGCACCAGCTCGCTCACCTTGGTCAGAGTCGGAGCGGTCGGAGCAGAGGGTGGAGCCAACGCTGTCCATGCGTACCCTCTCGCCCTCCCCCGAGCTGCTCTGGACTGCAGCACCGCTGCCCCCGTTCAGCAGCTCGAGCTGCCGCTGTAGGTGCCTCTGCTCGCGCTCCAGAGACTCCAGCTGGTACTGGCTCTTCCTGTCCGCCTCTTCAAGTTTCTGGTGAGGAGAAAGAGAGGTGGGGACAGAGGAGAGGTCAGTGGGGGTCACCTGGGAGCAGGGGCTCTGTGGGATTACCAGAACAAGTGCAAAGACTGAACAATGTAACACCACACAGGAAGTTGTACACGACATCGTCAACTTGAATATTACATGATTGGGACAGTACAGGGTACTGTACTGTACAAAGTTAACAAATAAATACTTTGAACAGGTGCCGCCATTTTGTAGTTTTATAAACCTACACTGTATCACCGCTAATAAAGACTACATTTCCCAGAAGCCAACGGGGCCCAGCCCTGTATATCTGCTGAAATACGTAGAGGGAAAGTTTTTTCTGATCAGAAAAAGTTCAGTCCTTATTCATAGTGACTCGGCGCCCAGCGGCTGCAGAGAGCCACACAGAACCCACCAGGAACCGGATCAGAACCGGACATCCAGACTCATCATGAATCCGAGTGCCACCCGCTGGCTCACAAGGCCTTTCGTGTGGGAAGGAACTGCCCGGAGGTTTGGAGCTCTCTCCAGAGCCCACCAGGACCTCCCTCAACCAGATTTGGACTCAATCGGACTTTCGTCTGGTCCTGTGCTAGCCATTGTGGGGGGTGTCCAGAATGTAACACTTGCGATAAACAAGGGACTACTTACTGAATGTGGAAACATTTGAAATGGCCCAACATACACAGCTAACTGTAATTTTGTTTCTAAGCTTCTACTGAAGTTGTGGGAGTACCTGACTTGAACACTGTCCTGTAGTAGATTGATTGTATACAGGTAGTCCTCGCCTTACGACGGCCTCGAGTTATGACAGTTCGCGGTTACGACGTACCTCCCATTAAAAAAAATAAAATAAATATATACTGTATATATTTTGATTTTTTTTATTTTGAAGCCGATTTACGCAGTTTCCGGCAGTTTCCGGTTCAGCTGCTGTAGCTGCGGGGGCTACAGCGTGCCCTGTACTCTCTAAAATAAGCTAAGTCTGGTCCTCTGGACATTCAAAAAACAAAACAAAACTTGTTGGACCAAGCTGGACAGGCAACAGCTGTGGAAAAGTAGCCGTTTTATGGACGGCGGTTTTACAACGTAAATGAATGGAGAATCCGGAGGAGGAAGGGAGGAACGAGGAAATGGCTTCAACAGCAGTCCAGAGTAGGAAATTAACTATTTTTTTCTTTCAATATGGCTCTGAAATGTATGTGTTTTTAGATAATTATGTAGGGCACTGTGCTAGGACAGGCTAAGTGCTTGGTAAAATGCAGTATATTGTACATATAAGGTACAGTTTGGACGTATGTTTCGAGTTCCGTCGAAATTCGAGTTACGACGGATCGTAGGAACGGAACTCCGTCGTAAGTCGAGGACTACCTGTATAATCTTCTGTCACAACACTTTTAGGTTGGAGGGCTACACTACCGTTGTCTGGTCACACAGCTAACGCCTCCTTTCCCTTTACAGTGGTGCTCTTACACCCTTCCTAAAGCTCTGATCTCACACCTGGTCTGGCTGTGAGCATGCTCAATCTCAACTAAAATGTCATTTGCCACCTTTCAGCTCCCTCCCTGTGGCTTCCTGTGTTATTATTTCTATTTCACCTTGTCCAAACATTGACTGTGTGAACTGGCTAGCTGTTGCAGGTCATCTTCCTTGCAACAAGAAGCATTTACAGCTAAAAACACTCTGTTGTGTGCACCTCAGTCTCAACCTGACAACCTTATGTCCAATCACCTTTACATGAGTGACAGTCTTACAGCAAGCTGCCCTCACTGGGGTGGAGAACAGCACTGGCATGGGAGACTCTAAAATAATAATAATACTCAAAGACGCTTAAAATGACTTGTTATGCTCATGGGGGTTCTCAATTTCCTCATTTGAGGTGCAGAAGCACACATTTTTTTAGTGACATGTGAGACAGTTATGTCAAACCCTTCTCAATTTTGTTGCAAATGTCTCTAAACAGTTTCAGGAGTGCTGACGGTGTATTTTGACACCTGCACAGAAGTTCTCCTCTACCTCTCCATTTCAAAGGTTTACAGTTTTGCGAGTCAAGCATACAAAATAAGCAGGGAATTTCAAAAACTGGTCACTCAATACTGTATATGACAACAAAACTCACTGGTAACAACAACAACAATAAAAAGCCTCACCACCACGGAGCATTAAGCCCCCAGTATAGCTCTGTGTACGGCAGTATGCCGCTGTACGCTGTTCGTACGCAGAGGCACAAGCGTAGCCCCGCAGGGCATGTACGCGCAAAGCTCAAACTTTACGACCGCGTACGCAAACGCGTTGTCGCACAATAAACTGCCCGGCGCCAGACAGTTTTGTATGAGACACAAATGTATTAAATTCCCCTTCTTCATCGCTGATCTGGCCTTTTATTTTTATTTTTTGCCAAAAGTCAAGTGATCGCTTCCTCCTCCATTGACTCCATGACTGAAATGATGAGAAATGAATGAATTTGTCACGAGCGAATTAAACTCAGGTCCAACGTGGTTGCGGGAGGTTCTGCAGATTTCCTGGTGTGCTGGTCTGATGTGTGGGCTGCAGGACCAGTGCTCCCTGTTTTTATTTTATTTTTTAGAACTTTTTATTAACATATAAACACAGAAACCACTGCGCTGCCAGTCCCCTCCCCCCCCCGACCTGTCAATCAATTCAGTAGGCGTGTCAGCAAATGACCAATCAACGACCTCAATTTGTCCCGTAGGTAAACTCTCTGCGCTGCAGCGGCTCAAATGACGTCAAGAATTTGATGCGAAAACGCGAGATTGTACGCGAGAACGAACGCTGAGCTGTGGGGGTGAACTGTCTGCGTACGTACGGCATACTGGAGCCTTTAACCTCAGCAGTGTTGTGGCTTCACCCGACAGGAGCTCCCAAGATTCTTCCAAGTACACTTGGTTTACTGTCAACAAGTCAACCTTTTTGTTTGACTGAATATGCTGAATACCTTTTTATTGAAATGTTTACCATAATGATCAGTAGTTGATGGAACAAACTGCAGTTGAAAAAAAAATGATGTAGAAAAACTGTTCATGCATTTGTCACGTCTAGACTGAACTATTGCAATGGTTTGTTATCTGGGTGTCCAAATACTTCTTTAAAAAGTCTTCAGTTGATCCAAAGTGCTGCTGCCAGTCTTAACTGGAGTTACTGGGAGAGATCAGATCTCTCCAGTTTTAGCTTCTCTCCAATGGCTCCCCGTCAAATCCAGAATTGAATTCAAAATCGTACTTCTAACTACAAAGCTCTCAAAACCTAGCTCCATCTTATATTACAGATCTTATTGTTCCATATTCTCCTAACCGGAACTTCACTCTCAGACTGCAGGCTTAAGGCCCCAGTATAGCTCTGCGTTGGGCCGAACGCCGCTCGACGCCATTCAAACGCCGCGGCACAAGCCTTTGAACGCAAGCTCAAATTTTACGACCGCGTACGCAAGCGCGTTGTCTCACAATAAACTGCCCGGCGCCAGACTGTTTTGTATGTGACACAAATGTATTAAATTCTCCTTCTTCATCCCTGATCTGGACTTTTCTTTTGTTTTTTGCCAAAAGTCAAGTAATCGCTTCCTCCTCCGTTGACTCCATGACTGAAATGATGAGGAAATGAATGAATTTGTCACAAGCGAATTAAACTCGGGTCCAACGTGGCTGCGCGAGGTTCTGCAGATTTCCTGGTGTGCTGGACCAGCGCTCCCTGTTTTTATTTTATTTTTTAGAACTTTTTATTAACATATAAACACAGAACACCGCAGCAGCTGCAGCCAGAGCCAGCTGCCGGCTCGTGCCTTTTTTCCCCCACCCGACCTGTCAATCAATTCAGTAGGTGTGTAAGCAAATGACCAATCAGCGACCTCAATTTGTCCCGTAGGTAAACGCTCCGCCCTGCTGCTGCTCAAATGACATCAAGTATTTGGAGCGAAAACGCGAGCACTAACGCGAGAACAAACGCAGAACTGTACTGTGAATTGCCTGTGCACAGAACGCGCGCGTTGAGCGGCGTTCGGCAAAACGCAGAGCTATACTGGAGCCTTTACTTGTGGTTCCTAGAGTTTCCAAAAGCAGAATGGGAGGAAGATCTTTCAGTTGCTCCTCAGGATTTGGCTCAAGTCTTTCCTTCTTGATATATACAGTATATAGTTAGGGTGGGCTTGGGTTTCCTGAGCTATCCCTAAGTTATGCTGCTATAGGCTTAAGCTACTGGATAACAAACTGACTACAATTCCTCACTCTGCTGCTGTCTTTACTTGCTCTATTCTAGCTGTTTGTATTTGTAATTATTTCTATCCTTAACATCTGTTTTTTTGTCTTTTTTTCCATCAGAAAGTACATCTGGACCTGACATTCTGTGTTCTTTTCTCCGTCCTGGTCTCTCAAATGGTCGGAGACAGGCTCAAACCCAACCAATCGAAGCAGATTTTCCTTTCCACTGTTGCCATTATGCTTGCTCAGGATGGGAGACTGCGAGGAAGTGAAAGGGCAACACAATCTGCTGGCTTCCTTAGACAACTTTACTAATTGGCTTTTATAATACAGGTAGTCCTCGACTTACGATGGAGTTCCATTCCTACGCTCCGTCATAACTCAAATTTCGACGTAACTCGAAACATACGTCCAAACTGCACCTTATACATACAGTACTGTATTTTACTAAGCACGTAGACCAGGGGTGTCAAACTCATTTTGGTCTGAGGGCCGCATACAGCTTAATCTGATCTCAAGGGGGCCAGACCAGTAAACTCATTCCAAAATTACATAGAATGAACAGTAAGTCCACTTTTTTCTTTGCATTAGTGCAAAGAAGAAATAAATTATAAAAATCTTTACATTCAATTAATTGACCTTTTACACTTTTACTCAGTTTAACATTTATTTAAGTGCATTACACATAAAAAAACTGATCACAGTGCACAAGTTTTAAAACATTAGTCAACAAACAGCTGACTAAATGTTCTTATGGTATATGTTCACCTCCGTGAACATATAAGAATAAGTCCATTTTTCTTGAAAAATCCGACACTCTGTGTCCACTTTTATCTTTTTTGACAAGGACATTCCGCTGATGAGGGTGCCCGACAGGTGACAGCCCGTTCCAAGAGAAAAAGTGGGTAAAGCGATTGAACTCGGACAACATAGGAACTGACTAAAACACAGTACCCCCAGGTCCTAGAGGCACTGGTTTGAGTCTAGGACAACATATAACTGACTAAACCACAGCGCCACTAGCGGACAACATAGGAACTGCAATTTTTTAAGAGAATAATGTTTATTCTTTTTTTTAAATAAATCAGATTTATCCTCGGGCGGACTAAACCCCCTGGCGGGCCAGATCCGGCCCGCGGGCCGTACGTTTGACACCCCTGACTTAGCCTATCCTAACACAGTACCCTACATAATTATCAAAAAACACATACATTTCAGAGCCATAATGAAGGGAGGAAAAAAGAGTTAATTTCCTACTCTGGACTGCTGGTGAAGCCATTTCCTCGTTCCTCCCTTCCTCCTCCGGATTCTCCATTTGTTTACGTTGTAAAACCGTCGTCCATAAAACAGCTACTTTTCCACAGCTGCTGCCTGTCCAGCTTGGTCCAACAAGTTTTGTTTTGTTTTTTGAATGTCCAGAGGACCAGACTTAGCTTTTTTAGAGAGTACAAGGCAAGCTGTAGCCTCCACAGCTACCGCAGCTAAACTGGAAACTGCCGGAAACTGCGTAAATCGGCTTCAAAATAAAACTTTTCAAAAAAATTTTTTTTTTTTTTTTAAATGGGAGGTACGTCGTAACCGCAAAACGTCGTAACTCGAGGCTGTCGTAAGTCGAGGACTACCTGTACTGTATATGTGAATGTTTTTGTACAGCACCCTGAGACGACTTCTCTTGTGACTTGGCCTGAATTGAATTGATTGTAATTTTAAAAAGGTAAATGCTTTTAATGTGTGAAATAAATAATGAGATTTTAAAATTGATCAAAAAAGAAACAACTGTGATTTTTGGGCTTTAACAAATAGAATGCCTACACTAAATATGTACAGAGCGAATTACGCAAATTATAATAATTTCAGCTAAAATAGCAGGGTTGCATAATAACCGAGAACAATGGAGATATTAAAAAAGGAGAGAAGGGAAAGCTGGGGGATCAACTGAAGAACAACTGAGAAACTAGGTGTTAATTAGTATGAGAGGAAAATCTTTATACATGAAAAGATTGTAAAAATTACAAATGCAGAAACTATAAACAAAAGCTCCCAGTTATCAATGAGTCATAAACATCCTTGGCTTTTCCTACAGCTGACCCTGAAAATGATTTTCCACTTTTGTGGCGTACACATCGACTCCTTGACTTTCTTCGTTAACACGTTATGTCGTTGCCAAACAAGCAGGGGCCAAGACAGTGCCTGACACAGCAGAGTGGTGTTCTAACCTTCCAGCCTCGTGCCACACTCGCTGACACTAACGAGCGTGACTCGTGAGCGACGGGGCAAAACAATAGGTCATCAATAAGCAACGGAGAGACTCCCGTTGACAGTAGCAGAAGTGTGGTGGGGTTGCTGGGGGAACAACAGCACTGGCTTTATACTTCCTCCCTCGACACGTGAATGCACACTGAGTGGTGCTTTTCACACGCAGACTGCTCAGTCTGAGGCAGTCACATCCTCGTTTTGACAACTAGATCGAACATTTCGAAGCAAAATCTGTTTCATGTAACCTTGATATTTCATGAAGCATATGAAAACTGAACGTGCATGTCTGAATCACCCTTGAAGAGGTGTTCAACAATGTTTTGCAACAATATTCTAACACTGAACCTATGCAACCCTGTAAAATAACGCAAACATTAACTCACTGTGTATGCGTGTTAATCTGACATGTGATCAGCCGTATGAAGAAATCTGTCAGATTACATTACCAAGTAACTAAATACCTAAAGTAAACCTAATAAATACTGATTACTTCATCATATTACTTACAATAACTAACCTAGTTTGTTGCCCTTCAGCATCAGACACAAACGGACTAAATACAACATCTTGTAAATGTTTGAGTTGCAGGTTTCGGTTCTGCTCTCTGACTGCTGCCACTGCTGTTTTGTACAAAATGCCAGTTTTGTATGGAAATGAAACATGTTTTGAGCAAACTATCGATAAGTCATAAAATAATAACTTAAGACTTTTGCATGGTACTCGTGTGTCTTAATAGACAAACTGCAGCATATGTTGTTATGTTGTTCACAAACATGCTCAAATGAAATCATGAACAAAATAAATAGGTCCAGATAATGGATGGCTGAACTGATATAGTACATATTAATACATTTGTATTTTCATGTTTTAAGTAGCCATTTATGCAACGTATCGCACATTAGATTTTACTTTTTGCTGTGCATCATTACAACATTCCCAGAGGAACATGTGAATATAATTGTCTTTCCCTCTTTCAGTGTGTCACTGTTTAGCACACAGCACGCATTAGTAGATGTACCTTTATATGTGCTTTGGCTTTGTTGAGTAGGCCCAGGGTGGTGTGGCGGCTGCAGTCAGGTCCCAGAGGTATGAGGGCCTTCAACCTCTCTAGACACAGCCGCAGGTGAGCTCGTCTACACAGGAAAGACAAACAGGAAGGAACACAATAGCTGGATAAATAAATAAAAAGTCACAATAGGCCAAGGTGAATGCATAGAGACAGTGTCGTTAAAAATGTCTCCTGGAAGGAAGGTGACCCGTTGAGAAAAGTACCTAAAAAGTTGTTTTGATTATCTGATAACTACTACAGGTAGTCCCCGACTTACGAACGAGTTTTGGACCTACGTAACACGAAATCGCCGCAAGTCGGATCACATACAAAAAAACAAAACAAATATATATTTTTTTTATAAATAAATAAATGTACAGTACTGTACAGTTACCAAGCACTTAGCCTATCCTAACACAGTTTTTAAAGATGGAGTGAGTTGAATTGTCTCCCTCCTCCCTATCAGGCTCCATTCAGATAAAGGGAGCTAGCTCCTTTTATAATGTCATGCGCTGTAGATATTTCTTGTGTCCAGCTTTAGAAACTCTTCACGCCTTCATTACAAACACATTTCACCTTGTAGGGGTAGGAAGGGAGGCGGGGGCAGCAGTGTACAGTAATGTCATATTTTTGAACTCTGCCCAGCTTGTACACTCCATCCTCCTGACATTACCTTATTCTGTGATTGGAGACAGACCACAGGTACTATCTATCCAGCTAATGGACCCAACTTGAGAGGTAAAGGGAGATAATTGTAGCTTTAACCCAATCAGGGATCCATTAGTAGGGCCTGCCCTTTAAGCTACCCTGAGGAAAAAGGTGGAGAGACATTAGGAGTACGTAGACTCAGAGGAGTGACCCAGACTTATATACGTATAATCTCTGGGGCAGCACAAAAGACAAGCTCAGAAGACCAGAGCAGAAATCCAATGCAAATGTCGCCCTCTGCCACGCTCTGCTGCTTTAAAACTGGTGGTTACGTGCAAGCACCAGCCACAACCTATCTGGCTGTGTGCATGCGTGCGTGTGTTTGCGTGTAGCAGTTAAGCGTGGATGGTGCCGATAACAGCAAGCCATTACAAGCCTTACCCCTGTACTGTATGGGTTATTGTATGTGAACAAATGTGGCATGTCTGCAGACAAAACACGCCAGCAGACGTCTGCTGCGGTCTGCAGTGCCACAAGTTTGGAAGTCACAAC
>JBBPBX010004355.1:62978-77217 GCA_038048925.1 Garcialebias charrua | reverse complement strand
ACTATTTGCTGCAGAAATTAAATCTTATCTTGTATTATTTTTTTATACATTTTTACAGTCTACGTCTGCACATTTGTGCTGTTTGAACCATTTTATACCAAACTGTTCAGTTCATTTAGAAAATTCATGCTAAGACTTTTTGAAGTCTTGTACTTTTCATTATAGTAGTTTTTATTTACAAATATTTTACCCATAGTAATTACTAAATCTCTTCAGTTTCATCAAAAACATAGTTCTCATTGAAATCGGTTTCAGAAAACTAACTCCTCCCTTTGTCTTTGTCAATAGCTTCTGCTATACGTTTAGTCCGCTTTTCTTTTGTTTAGCTACAGTTTTGATCTTTTCAGCTTTTTTCATCAGTCAATTTTTTTTAGCAGAAAATATTTCTCTAGTTTATTTTTTTATCATTGTTTGATGGGAAAAGTCCAAACCAAAGCTACTTTGTATTACAAACATAGGTACAAATATATTTTCTTTACTATTAGATGTAAATATACCCAATTCTTTTTTAAATGAGAAAAAAAAAGTGTCAAGAAATGTGTTAAACTGCAGCTTCTCAGTAAAAAAACATTTAAGATCAAGAATACGTCTCCGTAACTGTTGTTCCCTTCATGTATTTTTTTTCTCTCAAACTTCCCAGAGTTCCTCTGAAAGCTAAATGAACCCACAGCAGTCATCCGACTGCACATGACCTCCTCCTCCCTGTCCACCCACTTGCATGGGAGCATAATGTGGCCAGCGTGCGAGCTGAGACGCGTCCAATGAAAAAGTGGGAGTGCTCGGTCCTCTGAGCCGATTGGACGCCCCGACACTAAGCAGACTGAGGATCTGTCTGCAGATCTGGGATCAGGGGCGGGTTGTTCTGCATGCTGAACTGTGTTCAGTGCAGGAGGCCTTGTTCTCACCCCTGGAGGATCCACACAGTGCAGCAGCGACTCCAGATCACTCCCATTTGTCCACCCGACCCTCAGATGACACAGGCCTGACCACATCTGTCCTGCGATGGTTGTGTCCGAGTCCCGGGACAAGATGTACTACCCTCCTCCCGACCTGCAGAAGGATGCTCATGTGCCTGATATGAACTCCTACCTGGAAATGTACAAGAAGTCGTTGGAGAATCCAGAAGGTGGGTCTGTCTCGTGAGCGGTGTGTCCATTCTCACCGGCCTGATCTGACAAACTGTGTCTTTGTCGCAGCTTTCTGGAAGGAGGTTGCCGACGAGTTCTTCTGGAAGGAGCCAGCGGCAGGGCCGATGCTTCAGTACAACTTTGACGTAACGAAGGGCGGCATATTTGTCAAGTGCATGGAAGGAGCCAAAACCAACATGTGCTATAACGTTTTGGACCGACATGTGAGGGAAGGGAAGCTCGGTGAAAAGGTTGCCTTTTACTGGTAAGCAATAAAAAAATTAATTATAAACTGCCCTCAGAGTGAAGGGTGGCTTTGAAGGGAGGTCCTGACTGGAGTTATGTCAGATATCCCAACTCCTGCGTCCTCTGTGCCAACCACACTTGTCCCACTTGTACTGCCTTAACACGAAAAACTTTCACACATTACCACACAACACAAATATTTTAACACTGACTCTGTGTCATCAAAACGGGTTATTCACTCAACTCACGGTCATGTGCTCATTCAATTTGCACTACTTCTCATATTTGCACTAATGTTTGTATTACATTACTGTTTACATTACTACAGTTTACATTTACACTACTTTTTATATCTACACTACTACTGATATATCATTTTTACTAGCCTTATTGCATATGCCACTTTACCTCTATACCAATATCAACTACCTCATACATATACTGTGTACATAAACTTCATATGCTGCTTTGTCACTCTTTTACAAATGTCAATGCCAGAACCTTCATTTTATTTATATATACTTTTTATACTTTTATACTACTATGCAAAAACTCAGGACAGTATTACACTTTTATTATTTCATTTTATGCTTATGTTTATTAAATGTTTAGTGTTTAGTGTTGGTGTAACTTTTCATACTTTTATACTTTTATACTACTATGCAAAACTCAGGACAGTATTACACTTTTATTATTTCATTTTATGCTTATGTTTATTAAATGTTTAGTGTTTAGTGTTGGTGTAACTTTTCATACTTTTATACTACTATGCAAAAACTCAGGACAGTACTGTATTACACTTTTATTATTTCATTTTATGCTTATGTTTATTAAATGTTTTAGTGTTTAAATGGTTACTGTTGCACTGAGGGACTGAGAGAAATGCAATTTCAATCCTGTGTATGTCCTGTACATATTGCAGTTTTGACAATAAAGTTGACTTTGACTTTGACTGCAGCTGACAAATCCCAGCACAATATCACAGCTTCAATTCTCCTGAAACATCTTTTTTTTTTTTTAAATACACACTTATATATTTTCACAGTGCATCTTCACATAGTCAACGTTTCCTATGAATACATTTCAAATCGTTGCTGTAACTTTACATAACGGCACGTTTGTTCGGTCAACGGCAGAAGCTTAGCAAACAAAATAGCTGTTCTGCCCGTTCGGCTGTGTACGGGTTCAGTGTAACGTTGGACATCAATCAAACCTTTGATGCCGTCTGCAGTAAATCAAAGCAGGCCTGCTGCAGGCTCAGATGGTTGCAGTTTGTGCACACCACAAGCAGCTGTGGCTGAGTGGTTAGAGCAAGAGCTGGGGGTTCGATTCCACCAGCAGTCACATGCCAAAGTGTCCCTGGGCAAGACACTGAACCCCTCATTGTCTCTGATGTGTGTCCCATTGGTGTATGAATGTGATAAAGCACTGATTATTCTCTGTAGAGTGCTGTATGAATGGGTAAATGGACACAGGTTGTAGTTTAAAGAGCTTTGAGTATCTTCATGAGATAGAAAGGTGCTGTATACAGTAAGTACAGTCCATTTACCATTCAGGGAGGAAGAACTGTGTTGTTGCAAATAGCTTGATTTAATGTAACACCGTTTAAATGGCAGAAATATATTGCAAAAAGTGTTTTAAAATCGGATGAGAGCGTTTTCTTTGACCCCGTTACTCCATCAAATAACTGTAGAAAGATCAGAGGATGTTTGCGTGTCAGCGAAAGTGGAAATTTTTTACACAAACTGTGACCAAAACAAAGTTTAGCTCTGAATCACCACTGAGCAACAGACGTGCCCTCAGGTCCTCTGCAGTAGAGCCATCATGCTCTTCGCTGGGCAGTTTCACAGCTTTTTGCACCTTGAATCATAAAATCAACACGTCCCACATGGTGGCCTGGTCACAGCTCACAGTTTTGTTTGACTTTGAACGCCTCACCAACCTGAGGCTTTAGAAGCTCTTGGAGGCAACAGGGATGTACAGTAACAAAACTCCTTTGTGCTTTAATTTAAGTATTTAGAGCGACAAGCTTTATTTTGATGTGAGACATTATAGAAGAAAATACTTGTGCTTATATTTGTACATAAATCTGCAGGCATTAAAATTTAAATTCTGCTTGGGAAAATGTTTCTGTATGAGCAAGGTAAAGAGTAGAATTGGCATACTTACTGTAAATAACAACACAATAGGCATCCAAGTAATTGGGTTTTGGAGCATCAATCCATTTTCATATTTATATGACTTCACTTTTCCTCCTTAAGGCATTAGATCCTTATAATTTGATTTAAAGTGTAAATATGGAGAATAAAACAAGTCCTTTAGAGTTACAAGATCTAATGGTTAGTTAAATTAGTATCATACAAGGTAAAAGGCGTATACAGTTTACATGTTTAACAGTTTAGCATGCAGGTAATTTACCCATGTGCATTATTGAACACTTTTCTGGACAAATTCAACTCTGAAACTCAATTCCACTTAACAAAGCCTAAGTCTGGAGAAGGTGGCAGTGTACACTGAATGTAAACTTTGAGTTTGCACAGTACTTTAGTGACAGTATTTTCCTTGCATGTTGTCTTGTCAGGGAAGGTAACTCTCCCGACCATCACCAGACCATAACGTATAGCCAAGTGCTGAGCCACGTCTGCCGCTGCGCTAATGTGCTCAAGAAAATGGGTGAGAAATACAGCAAATAATTTTTTTTATAAGTTTCTTTCAGCTTTGTTTTGCTTATGACTGGTACACAAGTGATTTTTATGTTTAACAGTTAGAAACATTATTAAAGGATGACATTCACTCACTATACAGTATCCATATACTACACAGTCAGTGTAGTTTTGCTAGTTACATTAATTAGACATCTATCTTTCTATACAACCAATGTAGTTGCGCTAAATATGCAGCTACTTGTGTAGTTGTAGTTGGTAGCTAATAGCTACCTATCTATTTAAGCTATGCTATCCAACTGATGGTTGTTTTATAGCCAGTTGGATAAGCTGGCTGTTAGCTATTTATATAAGCTATCTTAACTAGCTAAAGAATTTACAAGCAGTAAAAGTAAATAGGGGAGTGGTGGTGCAAAGGCTAGAGAAGGTGGGTCTGTGATCGGAAGATCGCCTGTTCAATTCCCCGGACCGATCAACAACAAAAATGTGGGTGGGAAAGGTGAAGCGCACTCATACACTTGCCTCCACCCTTATTTGCCCCACTCTGGGCCCTTGTGAAGACCTTTGACCCCACCATCTGTGACCCCGGGTGCCCTAGATGGCGACCCTCTGCTCCACACAGAGCTACTGTGGTAGCTGGGTGGTTGTGTCAGGAATGGCATCCGGCGTAAAAACAATTGGCAATTCTTCATGCGAGTTAGTTTGCTGTGGTGACCCCTAAAGAGCAGCCGAAAAGAAGAAAAAAAGAGTACCGTAATTTCCGGACTGTAGATCGCACCGGAATATAGGTCGTTTTGTCCAATTATTGCCAAAAAATTGGGAAAATCCATAAACGGGTCGCACCTTAATACTGTATAGGTCGCACCTACGTCGCCGCCGACGTAACGTGTCATCCACCGCTGACGTGACGCGTCACCGCTGAGACAACCCGGAAATGTGGACGAGTGTTTAGCTCTGTTGCAAATGTCTGCCACAGGAGCGCACAGCAAGGCTTTTAAGAAGATTACTGTAACATGGTAAAAACAATTATTTGTTTGCTAAAAATTATAGCTGACATTAGAGCACAAGGGTTCCTGAGCTTAAAGGTCCACTGACATGATTTTTTTACTATTCATAAAATTGCTCAAAATATATATATTTTATCATTTAAATATGTTCCTTTATGCAAGCAAAATGATAAATCACTTTAATTTTGCTTTAAAAGTGATTTTGAACTTCAAGCTGTGCTTAATCATGGGAAATCTGATTACACCCGAACGCACCATCTGTGATGTCACACCGGGCAGAGCTCTGGGCTTGTCACAGTGTGCAGGCAGTGGTGGGCAACGCTAATCAAAAAATTAGTTCCACAATTTCTAAAACGCTTATTAATTTTTTTAGGTCCACAATTTCAAAAGCACAAATGTCTTATGAAAATTAGGGGAAGCTAATCTAATCCGCTATTTATATTCGACAATTGGTAGCCGGCAGCGTTATGCAATATTTGCACTACACTGCCAACTGAAAAGTAACTAAAATGATCCTAAAAGGATGAAATTACAAAAATCAAAGGATTTATTTAATACTTTACGTACATATATTCTATTCGGCCACGAAATTAACAAAAAAGAGAATGATCTTTTAATCCCTAAAACCACTTTTAAATCTCAAATACACGGGTGTGTCGCCACCGCATTTATACATAAAAGTAACCCAAATACATAAAACTAACGACTCACCGTCGAGTGGTCGACACAAAACACACAATAAAATCCTCCGGCCGCGTTAATTTGGCTTGAAACAGCGGGGTTCTCTGCGGATTTATCCAAGTAACCCAGCACAACCAGCTAGCCACAGAGTTAGCGTCCAGTTCACCTCTGACCCGGAAGATGTCAAGATTCTATAGGCAGTCAACAGATTTAATGAAAAGTAACTAAAATACATAAAACTAACGACTCACCGTCGAGTGGTCGACACAAAACACACAATAAAATCCTCCGGCCGCGTTAATTTGGCTTGAAACAGCGGGGTTCTCTGCGGATTTATCCAAGAAACCCAGCACAACCAGCTAGTAGGGCTGTGCGATATGACGATATATATCGTGGGGACGATAGAAACGTGTCTATCGTGCTACTTTCCTTCTATCGTCTCTATCGTGATAAATAAGAATAAAGTGGTTTTGCGAGATGACGGCGCTGCTTTATGTTTGACGCACGCGCGGGTTTGCGACACGTGCTTTACGTTGTTAAACTCGAGTTCAACAGAGACGCAGCCGGCATGAAGCCGGTGTCACCAGATATCTATGGGTGTCGGAGAAACAGCTGCGCAGGCAGCCCAAGAAGAAGAACTTTTACCAAAAAGAGGGGGAAGCTCACCTTGTTAGCTTCCATTATTTCGCTCCGCTGAAACTCGGAGACAAAATGGGTCCAGAGGACACGAAGTCCAACCGAGTCCGAACTCGGGTCCAGTTAACCAATACAAAACAGACCAGAGACACAACAGAACCGGAATCAAACGCAACGTTTTCTCTTTTCTGTTTCTTTGCCTTGTTTACTCCAGTCAGAGCGGATTTCTTCTTCGTGGGTTTTATTAGCAGCCGTTGTTTTACCGCCCCCTGCAGGAAAATTTGGACCAAAGTAGGTCCAAAGTTGGACCAAAGTTTCTACTTTGGTCCAAATTTCCTTGTTCTTTTTGTTCACATTCTTATAATTGTAACTGTATCTGTAGTAAAATAAAATAAAAAATAAAATAAAAACTTTGGTCCAAATTTTTCCTGTACACACACACACACATCGTGTTGTATATATACAACACGATGTGTGTGTGTGTACAGGAAAAATTTGGACCAAAGTTTTTTTTTATATCGTGATATATATCGTTATCGTGATATAAAAAAGTCCATATCGTGATATATGATTTTTTCCATATCGCCCAGCCCTACCAGCTAGCCACAGAATTAGCCCCCGAGTTCACCTCTGACCCGGAAGATGTCAAGATGGAATAGTCCATTTTTAGTAGGGGGATACAGAAATCGACCGGATTTTGTATTGCGTTTTTAATGATCGTAACTATAATTATTTTTATGTTAAATGTACATTAACAAGCATGAGCAATGTTAGTAATGTAGGTGACTGGGCGGGGCGGGGCCCTGCTGATTTGGGACCCCAAGCAACGGCATCATTTGCCTACATGGTAGATCCGTGTCTGTTCTCCCCTCTGCTCACCCTCCAACCCTCCCTCCTCTCTGCTCTTTATGGTGAGGGAGGGGAAAAAGGCAAAACAAGCAGCTACGGAGCCAGCATAAGAGCTTTCTAAATAAGTTTATTCGTTTTTACTGATAGATAATTAGTTATTAGCGGTACTGCATTTTAAATAAAAATAGCACAAATCCGCTTATGAATTATAAAAGTTAGTCAAACCACAAAAACGCTGACAAAAAGTTTAGGTCCGCTGTAAGCGGATTAGCGCTTTAGCGCTCTCTAGTGGTCTGTGCCCACCTTTGTGTGCAGGTATGAGCAGCTCGACATGAAGGTCAGTCTGATACAGCATCAGACCTAAATTAGATCCTGTTGTTTCTTGTTCCATCACCCAAACTATTTTCTGCTTCCCAAAATGAAGACAAATAACTCAAATCTTCACATAGATTGATAAATTCGTCGGGTTTTAAATGGTCCGCTATTAAAGAGACCAGAGCCCTCTGCCCAGTGTTACATCACAGATGGTGCGTTCGTGTGTAATTGGATTTCCCATGATTAAACACGGCTTGAAGTTCAAAATCACTTTTAAAGCAAAATTAAAGTGATTTAGCATTTTGTTTGCAAAAATGAACATATTTAAATGATAAAATATATATATTTTGAGCAATTTTATGAAAATTAAAAAATCATGTCAGTGGGGCTTTAACCGTTCCTTAATAAATTCACGAAATGGTCAAATCTGCTGGATTTAAATTGTTTCGGTATGACATCTTCCAACGGTCGCGTGCACTACGAAAATAAATTATAAATAAATCGAATTTTATCACAAATGTCTAATACAGGTCAACAATTTGTAAATGAAATCCATATAATTACACTCTGTAAGCTGAAAAAATATCTGCTGAGTGGTTTATGAGCTATTTATCTAAATAGTATCAGTTTACGGTAGCTAACCGCTAACAACGATGCTAAAAAGATCTATTTTTTTAATCTCAAACATCTCATAAAGCTAGTCAGTTGTAAATGTCCATACAGTGATTACATTCTGTAAATTTGATAAAAATCTGTCCTGTGGTTCTTGACTTATCTTGCTACCAAACAGCTAAGAAACACAGAGCTAACAGTAGTTACCTCCAGAGCTGGAGACCAGACAGCGACAGTTGTCTGAGCAGAGGAGGCTTTTTTGGACACATGAGCTGGAAACGGTTGGTGGACTCTCTGGAAGTGTCCCCTAGCGGCCAAAAGTGGTACTGCACCATTTTTTGCCAAAATGAAAAACGGTCATATCTGAGCCAAAAATTGGTCTGAAAATATGGGGAAAAATCCATAAACAGGTCTCACCTCTCAATAGGTCGCAGGGCATGCAAATTAGGCAAAAAGCCGTAACCTATAGTCCGAAAAATACGTTAAATATGCTAGCCACATTAGCTACTAGCTGATTAGCCAACTGTTAGCTAGCTAACAGATAGTTTTAGCTTGATAACTAACCAGCTAGAAATAGCTGTTAGCTAACCCAGCCAGTTACTCAGCTAATGTAGCTAGCACAACAATATTAGCTTAAGAGCTAGTAAGCTAAGTTAGCTAGTGTAGCACAGAGTTTGTCCGTTGACATTGTTTATGTTCAAATTGAGCGATGTTGCTCGGCTGTATTTTGTTTCAGAACTAATCAGCATGTGTGCTTGTTCTTCAACATCAAGGTGTGAAGAAAGGAGACAGGGTGTCCGTCTACCTGCCCATGATCCCAGAGCTCGTCTACACCATGCTGGCCTGCGCCAGAATCGGTGCTGTTCACTCCGTTGTGGTAAGCACTGTGGCGAAGACTTTCTATCACGTTACACTTTTTTATGGGTGTGTGCAGTGGAGGCCTGTGAAATGTCCACCAGGGGGGGCTATTTCTCCAAAATGAAAAAAAAAAATCCCAAGTTCAAACAGTTTTTTTTTTAATCAAATGCAGATTAATACAAGGTCAACAGAACAATTAAATGCTCAGGATGAGAAGAGCCAATTTGACTCACTAAAACAACAAAGAACAAACAAAAATATATATAAATAAATAAATTATATATAAATTATAGAAAGGAAAATAAGTGAGATTAAAACATTTCTGCATTTCTACTTGCATGAGGCTTTGTTTTCATTCTCCGGTGGAGAATGCGAGAATACCACTCATTCTCTACAGCGTTAAGAAATAGTAAAACACCACAAGTGACATTTAGTATATAAAATTATTAATGTTTGATCGTTTTTATAAGCAAATTAATAATAATAATAATATTAATAATGAATTCAATTTATAATGCACTTTTCATTAATAAAAATCTCAAAGTGCTACAATGTGTAACAAGGTAAAGGTAAAAAATAAAACAAGTGATAAAATCAAATAAAATCTATAATAATATCGACTAAGATCAAAGATAAAATCATGTAGATTTAGGCTTGCTTAAAAAATAAATAAAATAAAACAAGTGATAAAATCAAGTAAAATCAATAAAGATAACAGCTAAGATCAAAGATAAAATCATGTGAAAGCAGAATAGGCTTGCTTAAAAAGAAAAGTCTTAATGCAGCTTTAAATTAAAATAAATGTAGCCATCAGAGTCCAATACTGTACAATAACCTGCACTGGCAACCTAATTCCACAAACAAACAAAGAAAAAAACAGTCAGCTGAAGGCTTTTATCACAAACAGAACCACCTAAAAGTGGAGAGGATATCAGTCAGGAATGATAATATAAGCATTAGATAAAGACTAGCATTAGCATGTTAGCTCCAAAAACAAACTCACCAGTTGCCACTTTTAGAATAAACAGTCAGCTTAAGGCTTTTTTCCACAAACAGCCATCTAAAATTTGAGAGGCAAAACAGTCAGAAATGCAAATAGACATTAGATAAAGGGCTTTCAATGATTTAAAACTTACCTGAGCAAGCCTGCTTGAGTCACTGACCGCACGGCTAATTTTCCAGACAAAAAAATTAATAAAATAATAAAATAAATAAAATAAACGGCCGGAAACACGCGATCGGTAGGTAGAGCTCACGTTGGACATTTCCAGGGCGGTGAAAACTGCGCCCAGCATCTTCCCATTGTTTTGTAACGTCGTGGAATAACTGCGCATGCGCCATTTATAACGAGAGTCCATGGATAAGCTCCCTGCGCCTCCAAAACAGGAAATACGTCACCAATCAGAAAACGTTTTTTGAAACAAACAATATAACTCATCATTACTCATAAAATATTTATCCTAAACAACTAAAAACATATATGCATATATTTCGAAATGTTTTATTTTATTATTTCATTTTTATAATTTAAAAAAAAAAGTCTTCAATGTAAAATGGTCCAGAAGTTCCAGTGGGGTGGCGCCCTAGTGCCCCCTATTGGCCGGCCGCCCCTTTGTGTGTGTCAGTTCAAAGTGACAAAAGCAATCGAGTTCTCAAATAAAACATCCACCACAGATATGGAGCTACGTTCTAATGGTTCATGACACATTTCCACATACGGTGGAAGCGCCGCCCTCAGTTCTGCAGACAGACGTGTTGCTCGTGTTTGCTCGCCGCTCTGAGCTCGTTCCCACAAGAAGACTTCAGCTGAATCAGAGCAGTCGCTTCTTGTGCACGGCTGCTTCACTCCACCAGTTATCAGCTGTTCTTTGACAGCACCTGCACTTGCTATGTGGGTCAGACATTTCCTGGCTGCTTCGAGACGGCAGGCAGGCCAACACCATTTTAGATGTTTAACCTTCCCCATCCACTCAAAGGTTAGAAGCGGTGTTAAAAATATCTGCAGCCGTCAGACATGGAGTCTCTGTAACCAACAAATGCCTGTTTTTGACAACCTGGTTCGTGCTGAGTCATTGTATATTTTCCACGTTTATCCCATTAGACAGAGACAACCCTTATACGTCTGGAATTTGCCGGCTCAGTGAACCCAATTATTACTTTAATTATTAATAAAGATGTATTTTGAGATGAAGACAGGCAGGCCTGGCTCAGCCAACGCAGTGACATTTTGTTGAGTCCAGAGTCCTCAGTGACCTGAATCATAATGCTGCCATCAATGCCGAAACCTTACACTCTGTGAACTATTAACCTCGGCCGGAAAACGAGTGTTTGGAAAAGGACGCAACAAATGACAGCTACATGAAAGAGCAATTAATGGATGGTTGGCTTGTTAGGCCTAAACAAGGTTACTCCTCTATAAAAGGTGATGAGACGGGATGACACACATCGCTGGATCTGCTTCAAGCACTTGTGTACCTTTCTACCATTTTCCAGGCTTCAGCATGCTTGACGGAGCTTGTTAGAAGCACACTTTGGCTCAATGCTTTTCTTAAGGCATTTCTGATTTGATTTGGAGCTTCTAATTTTGATTTAATTTACTTAAGTCACATTAAATAGTTTTGACCATACAAAAACAACAAAACACCTTAAAAAGACCACTTTCAGATGGTGTAATACCACTGATGGCCACCAGAGGGGAGCAACAAAATATTGCAGTACATGAAGTTTTGCTTTCACAAAAACTTGGTTTATTTATCTGTTTCATTTTTCAAGAAATACCATGTTAATACGTTTCAGCAGTTAGCTGTCTCATTAGTTTAGAGGTAAATAAGGTTAAACTATGCATCAGTATTGAATGTCAAATTTCTTTTTGGCAAATTTCCTTACAAATATCACTTTCTCTTCTGGGTCTGAAAAGATCAGGAAAATGAAGTTCTGCAACTGAAATTAAGGCTCATAACAGCAAGTTAGAAATTAATGGGTCAAAATCTGAATTTTTAAAATTATTTTTGTGTACATTTATTATTATTTTGCAAGCTTATTATTATTTTGCAAGCTAACTACCGGTACTTGTACTTTTTAGCCATGTACCAAGATGTTCAGCTCATTCTGAACATACTTTTAGCTTTTAGCTAGACTTTTGCCACATTTAACTTTTAATACTGTTCTATTACTTTTAGCTTGCCATTTACCATTTGTGAAATTTCAAAAGTGTTTAGCTACTAAATTCAGCTTGTAACTTGCAATTAAGCTTCTTTCATCTTTTAGCTATGTTAAGCTAATTTTAGCTCTTAGCCAGTGTTTTCCTTCTTTTAGCTCTTAGCTAGTATTCTGTTTCTTTTTGCTGGTGCATTGCATCCATCCATCCATCTTCTTCCGCTTATCCGGGGTCGGGTCGCGGGGGTAGAAGCCTAAGTAGGGAGGCCCAGACTTCCCTCTCCCCAGCCACTTGGAGCAGCTCCTCCGGGGGAATCCCAAGGCGTTCCCAGGCCAGCCGAGAAACATAGTCCCTCCAGCGCGTCCTGGGTCTTCCTCTGGGTCTCCTCCCGGTGGGACATGCCCGGAACACCTCACCAGGGAGGCGTCCAGGAGGCATCCTAACCAGATGCCCGAGCCACCTCAACTGGCTCCTCTCGATGTGGAGAAGCAGCGGCTCTACTCCGAGTCCCTCCCGGATGACTGAGCTTCTCACCCTATCTCTAAGGGAGAGTCCAGCCACCCTGCGGAGAAAACTCATTTCAGCCGCTTGTATCCGAGATCTTGTTCTCGTGGGAACGTAGATCGATCGGTAAATTGAGAGCTTTGCCTTTTGACTCAGCTCTCTCTTCACCACGACAGACCGGTACAGCGCCCGCTTCACTGCGGACGCTGCACCTATCCGCCTATCGATCTCACGCTCCAGTTTTCCCTCATTCGTGAACAAGATCCCGAGATACTTAAACTCCTCCACTTGGGGCAGGACCTCCTCCCCGACCCGGAGAGGGCATGCTACCCTTTTCCGGCTCAAGACCATGGCCTCGGATTTGGAGGAACTGATCCTCATCCCGGCCGCATCACACTCGGCTGCAAACCGCTCCAGTGAAAGTTGTAAATCACGAACTGATGAAGCCAGTAGGACCACATCATCTGCAAAAAACAGAGAAGCGATTCTAAGGTCACCAAAACGGATCCTCTCAACACCTTGGCTGCGCCTAGAAATTCTGTCCATAAAAGTTATGAACAGAATCGGTGACAAAGGGCAACCTTGGCGGAGTCCAACTCTCACTGGAAACGAGCCTGACTTACTGCCGGCAATGCGGACCAAGCTCTGACACCGGTCGTACAGGGACCTAACAGCCCTTATCAAAGGGCCTGGTACCCCATACTCCCGGAGTACCCCCCACAGAACCCCCCGAGGGACGCGGTCGAATGCCTTCTCCAAGTCCACAAAGCACATGTAAACACATTTTAAACTCGCAGCTTGTTTGATTGTTACATAAATCATTTGTAAAAGTGGGTTTTGTTCGTACAGTTTGCAGGTTTTTCCTCCGAGTCTCTGTGTGAGAGGATCATGGACGCCCAGAGCAGCGTTTTGGTGACGGCAGGTAACATTTATCGCTTGTTTCAAACATGTGGGCAACAAATCAGCACCAGACGCTGTGAATGCCCATGTTCTCTTTGAAATATTGCCCTATTGTACATCTCCCCATCCCCTTTTTTTTATCTCTCTGACACACAGACGGTGTTTATAGAGGGGAGAAGCTGATCGACCTGAAGCAGATTTCAGACGAAGCGATGGAGAAATGCAAGGAAAAGTAAGTCATGTGGTGGGAAATGTCCCGGTTCCCGGCAACTGATCGTGTTTACGCAGGCAGCTGCTGGTAACAGGACGAGTCACACGCAGTACGACGCAGTCAACTGTTATCAGGCAGGTGCTGGGCTTTCAGATCACAAAGGTTGCCGGGCAACAAGGAGCATTCGGATCCATCAGGGAAGCCCGAGCCGCCCATCTCCCACGGCAACGAGAGCCCGAGAGGGATGAGAGCTAAAAAGCAAAGCATGCTGGGAGCGGTTGTCTTGGCTGGGATGCTGAGTTGTTTCAAAACGAGGGACTGAGTGAATACAGAGCGGCAGGTTCTGATAAAGTGCAGAAAACACATTTTAAACTGTATTATTAGTCAAAAGTTCAACATTTTTATCGTAAACATCAAAAAGTCACTGATATTCATTATTCAAATCGGGGTGAGACTAGATATATACATCGACA
>JBBPBX010004355.1:32721-62744 GCA_038048925.1 Garcialebias charrua | reverse complement strand
AAATCGGGGTGAGACTAGATATATACATCGACATAATAATACTTTATAATTGTTATTTTTACGTTTTAGTTCAATTTTTAGTGTAATATCGCTCCCAACGCGCAGCCGGCAGAAAACTGTGCACACACACACTCTCTCGCGGGGCGACAGTCTGTACCACCATGTCATGTTTTTGTGTTTTATTTGGAAAATTATCTATACTTCACTTAAATCATTTGCAGTTATTGATTATCTTGGGTAAAACTAAATATTAGATCAAACTTGACCCTCCTGCTGCCCTTGGGCCAAAATGAAGGCGTGATGCCTCTCAGGTCATTTTGACGTCGGGGCAGCAGGAAGGTTAAAACTGCTGTTTAGATTATTTGAAGAGAAACAAAGATAGACCAAAAACAAACTAAGGTAATTAAAAAATTTTTTTTTTCATATTTCATAGAGGGTCATCTGGTGTTGCCAAATGTCTGGTCGTAAAGCGTGAAGCACTGAGGACACAAACTGGGTCTTCATGCAACAAATTACAGGTAAAACCATTTAATGTCTTTGTACTGATTTATTCAAACAATGTCATATGTTTTGTTGTGTGGAAAAAAAAGGACATTACTTTTTTGTTTTTATAACTCCATTTTTTATTTTAATTGCATTTTATTTTTGTACGAGTCCTCGTGACTTAATGAGACTAGCCTGCATAATTACAGGTTAAATAAATACATAAAATAAATGTGGTCTTAAATTTTTTAGCCCTTATCTTTTGTTTAATTAAATTTACAGATGAATTTAAAGTGTCACTGACATGATTTTTTTTACTATTCATAACATTGCTCAAAATACATATATTTTATCATTTAAACATGTTTGTTTTTGCAAACAAAATGATAAATCACTTTAATATTGCTTTAAAAGTGATTTTAAACTTCAAGCCGTGTTTATTCATGGGAATTCCGATTACACGCGAATGCACCATCTGTGACATAGGAGGATGAACCTCCAGTCTGCGTCTACCATGATAAGGCATATTCATTCTCAGCCAGTTTGCCTATTTTTTTTGTATAACTTGAAAAATGCCGGTACGTTGTGCCACATTTGGGTGTTCTAATATCATCAGTGAACAAGTGAGACTTTTCACTTTCCCAAAAGATGAAATACTTCGTCAAGTATGGAATAAATAAAGCTGCACCCCCCCTCGGAGCTCCCTCGCTTCCTGAACAGGTAAGAGTCAAATAAATACAGGTGCAGACTTAAATTAGAACCTGCTGTTTCTGCTCATCTAACTTCCTGCTTCCAAAACTGAAGACAAATCGCTCAAATCTGAACTTAGATTGATAATTTCGTTGTTTTATTTCTTGTTCGCCATGAATATAATAGGGGCGTTCTAAAGACGTTTATCCTCCTACGTCACAGATGGTGCATTCGTGTGTAATCGGATTTCCCATGAATAAACACGGCTTGAAGTTTAAAATCACCTTTAAAGTAAAATTAAAGTGATTTATCATTTTGTTTGCAAAAACGAACATATTTAAATGATAAAATATATATATTTTGAGCAATGTTATGAATAGTAACAAAATCATGTCAGTGACACTTTAAAGTTTCATCTGAAGAACTAAACAAAAACTGTTTCCAAGTTGTTTTTTGTCGATTACGCTCATGTTTAGTCACGGCGGGTCCAGGTCGTGGGAAGTTGGGGTGCTCGAGGTGCTGCAGCACACACACCCCTGACAGACGCTGGATGACGTCCAAAAACAGAGTCACTGAATTTATTAAAAAAATTAAAAAAGCGCATTTTAAACGTGTTGGGTTTGATCTCCGCTCTGTTCAGACCCCCTGGGACTCAGAGCGAGACGTGTGGTGGGATGAGGCCATGGGGACCACTGACGATGAGTGTGAACCTGAGTGGGTGGATGCTGAGGACCCACTGTTCATCCTCTACACCAGCGGCTCCACCGGCAAACCCAAAGTAAGTCACGGCACCACGAATATACACAAACATATGGCAAGCTGAAACACCCATAATACGCCACTTTTACAAAACATCTGGATAAAATGATGTAAAATACAGTTTTATATGTCAGGATGCTAAAAAATATGAGAAATTCTGCAGGAATGCCCTTTTTTTTTGCACTTCTGAGACCTAGTCTGCTTAAATGTATGCTTTTTTTCCTCATTGTTGTAAAAAGTAATAAAAAAAAATTGCAATATTGTTGACAAATTGATCTTAACAATTTGTAAGTCTACAGTGAGGTTGAAATAAAGTAGAACTGTCAAATCTCATGCTCAATAATCCAGGTAAAAATCCAACAATGTTCAGTCAGGTCATCTGGACGGTTTCTTTTTTCGCTGAGACATTTCGTCCTTCATCCAAAGGACTTCATCAGTCCAAGGAGCCACAAACAAACTGAGTCCCACAAGCAGCACACTCCCATAGTGGGAAGAAAACAGCTTATAGTAATAAGATGGTTTCTGGGGCCCGCTCTCTCCCTTGTCAACTCCTCTGAGGCAGTCAGTGGTTCAAAACATCAAATTTCTTGCTCAATAATCCAGGTAAAAATCCAACAATGTTCAGTCAGGACATCCGCAGGACTGTATTTTAATAAAACTCAAGGTCTCCTGTTGTTTCAAACTAAAGTACTTTGTCCTTTGGATGAAGGACGAAACGTCTCAGCAAAACAAAAACATCCAGATAACCTGACTGAACTTTGTTGGATCTTTACCTGGATTATTGAGGATGAAATTTGGTGTAAAGTGTTTTGTCTTTTGTTTGCTTTAACTACGTCAGTGGTATAAGTTCAGAAGCAAAGCTAATGACAATGAGTGCTGCATAAATTACGTACGCCAGATTATAAAATCTCGTTACAACACAGTTGATCTGTGATGATTTAGCCCAGCACCGGAGATGGGGCTGGGCCTCCCACTCAGAAGAGAAAGAAGACTGGGCAGTGCCCAAGCCCCAAAACACACCGTAACAGGCCTTCAATGGCATTGGCTGCTGGTGGGGACTCACAGGTCATCATCTGGAATCTGGTGGGGCACATTGTCCAGATACCGGACAACCATCTGGTGCCAAGCTTCAGTAGGTCAGGCCTTGTGCAGGGCACCTTTTGTGTGACCTGCACAGATGAGTCTGCCATGGACTGGCTCATACAAGCTGTCTGAGATTCCAAGATGGGAGTGCCATGGATTTTCTTCCTGTGAGGTCCCAAACCCCATTGGAAGGGACTCCGTAGCCCAGAATCCTTTTGGCATGTTCATGCCTGGGGAACCTGCAGAACCCCAGGTGTTCTGTGCCGACTCTGGAGGCAGAACTTGCAGACAGAAGTCTGGAGGGTGGTTCATGTTGAGCAGCAGACTGCTGGTCAATTTCTGCTTCTTGGCATTGACAATAACTCACTGGATGTTTTAGCGGACCTGGGGAGCAGGTCCTACTATGATCTGAGCCGGATGACCTTTAAAGTCAGTGGTAAAGTGATCAGTGAGGCCAAGCAGTGAATCCCACTTTACTTCCTAGTTTCTCTATGGCTGTGGGGATGATGGGTTTCATACAGAGCACCTTGCATCACTGCAAAGATGACGGTACATTGCTGTGTACTTGCCTTAGCAGGATGTATACAGGCATAGTCCTCATCCAAGAGCCTTGGATAGGGAAGGCTATGGTAAGAGGCCTGGGATTCCCTGGGGACACACTTCCATATGATGTGAGCAGTCAAAGATCCAGAGCAGCAGTAGCCCTGACAAGAGGCGTGAGATGCACAGCGCTGCTCCACCTAACAGATGATGCTGTAGCAGTGCAACTGGCCTTTCAGTATAATGGCAAGTCCAGACTGCTTATTGCAGATTCCATTTAAATGCTCCCATATACAGTACCGGTATACACACACACACACACAAAGCAGGCAATAGTCGATTAAGCTAACGCTAGGGGCCTCCCAGTTCTCATCGGTTGTGATGCCAACTCCCATCCATGTCTATCTAGACATAAAGTTTACGGTAACTGGAAAAATCGTGGAAATGAAAAGTGCAAAAAGGCCACCGTTTGCTCACATCAGTGCTGTGGAATTGCAGGTAGTCATTGGGGTGCCCGTGCTACCCCAAAGGTCATCAGTTGGATCTGTACAGCCATAGTCCGTCCCATGCTACTCTACACCGCTTTAGTATGGTGGGTCCAAGTCTAAGTCAGGGTGGCAAGAGTAATGCTCACCCATGTGCAATGAATGGCCTATCTGAGCATCACAGGTTCTATTAAAATAATGCCCACAGTGGACCTTGAAGTCCAGCTGGGTCTGACTCCACTGGATTTGTATATCTTGGGAGAGTCAGTATCCAGTGTGTTGAGGTTACACCAGTTTGGTAGGTGGAGAAGCCGATCTGACTCACATCACACTCAAATATGGGACAGGGCAGGTGCTGCTATCCCAGTAATGCCACAACCTAGAGACAGTATAATCAAAAAATATAACTTTGAGCCAAGATTTCAGACAGTAGATTGAAGATAGATCTGCCTGGAGCAACTTTTCTATGGTGGATCTGTCTCCCAATTGATTCTACTGGTTTACAGATGGATCCCTTCTGAAGGGGTCAGTAGGTGCAGGGGTGCTGATCTTGCCCAGGTATACTTGATGGAGTTCAAACTGGGTAAAACCTGCTCAACCACCACAAAATGGTGATGGGATTCTATGACAGTGGTTTGTGTGATGCCTGTGGGACTGAATTAGACTTATTCGCACTCTTGCCTGGATCTGAGCTGTCAAAGAGAAATAATTCTTGGGGAACCATCACAAGAAGCTCAGAACACTGAGTGGTTCAGACTTTGTGTCTCAGGGACTTGAAGTTTGAATAAACCTCAGTGTCTTTTTGGAGAGATAAATGGGCCCACCTACAATACCCTCACTCATATATGGGTTCTTCATCCATACCCACCTACCAGTACCCCTTCATCTCTTCCAACCTGTGTTTTTACCTTCTACTGTCCTTGATGATTAATAATCTTTGCACGTCTCACAGGGTGTTGTCCACTCTGTCGCTGGCTATCTGCTCTACACCTCCCTGACCTTCAAACATGTCTTTGACTATCACCATGACGACGTGTACTGGTGCACGGCAGACATCGGCTGGATCACCGGCCACTCCTACATCATCTACGGTCCCCTGGCGAACGGAGCCACAAGCGTCCTTGTAAGTCAAACCGGGACGGTTTCTTTAAAATGAAATGATAAAACACAGGTGTGTTCACCTGTGGGGTGGCATGTGTGATTCCAGTTTGAGGGGATCCCTGTGCACCCCCACGTCGGACGGTTCTGGGAGATCATCGAAAAGTACAAAGTGAGCAAGTTTTACACAGCTCCCACAGCCATCCGCCTGCTGATGAAGTACGGGAGTGAACCGCTGCAGAAGTAAGTCCCCGCCTCCGCTGAGAGTCGCCACAGTTCAAGACGATCGCAGAAGCTGCAGGAGGTTCATCGAGAAATCTGCCACTTTGTTTTTAGTGTGAACGCTCATGAAGTTGTACGATCCATTTTTCTTCCGTATGTTTTTTGGCACCAATCGACTCGCAGAGAGTCAAAGCATCACAAGTACTGTACAGAACTTATTCCCTCGTCCTGTCCGAGTTCTGATCCCTTTCCAACGTACTGGAGTAAGGTTGATGGTTTTATAGAAACTCATTAAGGGCCGTCACCTTAGTGTTCATCAGAACCAAAAGTTGTTTTTTTTTATAGTTAGCTTTTCGGCCAGGTTTTCCATATTGACAATGAATGGAGCTTTCTTCCCATCCTTCAATCTCTGTGCCATTTAAAACCTTTTACTGCTCGTTTCAGCTTTTGTTCTGGTTCAGCTCCTTTGGTTCATTTTTCATTTTTTTCCTGCCGACTGGTTTTTATCAAACTGCCATTTGTGATTCTTTTGAATAATTTTAAACTTTTTATTCTTTTTTAAACCTCTTTCTGCTAAATTCAGCTTTTCAAAAGCTTTTCAGCTACAATTTTTTTTAAATTTCAGCCCTTTTCTGCTAATTTTAGCTAGTCTTTTTTCAAATTCCAGCCTTTTTCAGCTGATTTTAGCTACTCTTTTTTTCTAATTTCAGGCTTTATCTGTTAATTTTAGCTACTTTTTTCTAATTTCAGCCTTTTTCTGCTAATTCTAGCTACCGGTACTCCTTTTATAATTTCAGCCTTTATCTGTGAATTTTAGCTATTTTTTTTTTCTAATTACAGCCTTTGTCTGCTAATTTTAGCTACTCCTTTCTAATTTCAGCCTTTATCTGTTAATTTTAGCTACTTTTTCTAATTTCAGCCTTTTTCTGCTAATTTTAGCTACTCCTTTTCTAATTTCAGCTTTTATCTGTTAATTTTAGCTACTTTTTTCTAATTACAGCCTTTTTCTGCTAATTTTAGCTACTCCTTTCTAATTTCAGCCTTTATCTGTTAATTTTAGCTACTTTTTTCTAATTTCAGTCTTTTTTGTAATCTACACAGCTTCGCTTTGCCCAGTTCAACTTTTTTCTACACATTTCTGCTGTTGTTTATTTTTTTTTCTGCTCTCCGCTTTTATTTTCCTGCTCTTGGCAAATGTCAGATGTTCAAATTCAACTCGCATTATTAGTTCGGCTACGAAATCTTTTCAACAAAAATCTTTCAGCATTAAGTGCTCACACTATTTTCACAGGAAATGCAATCGCTCTAGTTTTCAAAGCCTCACATTTCGTTGTTCGGTCCTTCTGTAACATTTAGCGAGGCAGTAAACAAAATCTAAACCCTGCAGAGCTTTAAGCCATTTTATGTCCCATGAGCCGAAAGCTGAAGACAATCAGTTGAAGCTGAAGATGATTGTTCCTTCATTAAAGAAAAAGGACAATAAAACAGTATGTGAACGAGTTTCACTCTACCTGCACCCTCTGGGGTCTATCCTGAGGACACAAGTCTTTCTTTTCATTGTTCTGCTGATTATTATCAGATTCATCTATCCTTAAAACCAACTAGTTCCTGCACAAATTATATGGGAGATCATAATTAATATTCATTTAAAATTAGATTAAAATATAGTTTAGAAATATTACCGTATTTTCCGCCGTACACGTCGCACCACCGTATAAGTCGCATCAGTCCAAATATGTCTAATAAAGTGAAAAGAAAAACATAAATAAGTTGCTTCGCCGTGTAAAGTCGCATGTTTTATGCGTCACCGCTGACGACCTGGAAACGTGGGCCGGTGTTGTGCCAAAAATCGATTGGCTGCTAAATGGTGGCCGCGGTAACACGCACAGGAGGACTTTAACAATAATTTAACAAGATTAACACGTAAAAACAATTATTTGTTTGCTCGACATTCTAGTAAAGGTGTGTCTCAGTTGAACTTTTCCTTAATAAATGCATTTTAATGGTCAAATCAGCTGCATTTCGCCTGCAGCGCAGTGAAATGCGGCTGATTTGATGTTTATTCCAGAAGTTCTGGAGCGAGACGAAGGTGGCTTGGTATGGCAAGCCAAGTATCTCATTAATGGCCACTTTTACCTGTAAATGAGACACTTGGCTTGCCATATCAGTCGAGGGCCCTCTAGTGGCTGAAAATGGTCGTTTTCAATATTTTCCAAGTCAGAATGAATGAAATCGTCAGATCTCAGCCAAAAATTGGTTTATAGATATGGGGGAAAAACAAAAATAAGTTGCTTCGCTGTATAAGTCACAGGGCATGCAAATTTATGCACAAAGGTTTGACCTATACACAGGGGCGCAACTACATATTTTTGAGGTGGATGCGAAAACATCAACGGCGCCCCCCCCACCCCTTTTTTTTACCTGCCGCCTCATACAGCTTTCCTCCCTTAGTCATGCACTTAGAAAATACAGTAGCAATATTACAGATTTTTTTATGTTACATATTATATCAGGTGATCATTCCAATCATAAACAAATAAGAAGTTTAATAAAGTAAAAATATATAACAATAGTGGTAATCAGTGCTCAATATTTTATGTAGCAAAAATATGAAATCTTAACATCCTGGAGTCCATGTCAGTGTTTTAACATTTATGACATTTAAACTGTTACTTTCTGTGAAAGAAGACAATGAAAGATGGTCATCAGAAATTCAAACCATCATGGTATACAGTATAGGTTTTTGTTGCCTCCCTAATGTAATTATTCCTACCTGATGTCATCACTTGTCTCCTCTATCACTGACCTCGTGTCTGTCTCCTTCACCCTTTGTCTGTGGCATTCTGCACTGTCATATGGTCAAAAAAGCATTATATATTAGTTGTAAAAATTACAGATCTTAATACAGTTTTAAAAAATAATGTTTACATGTTATTGCTTGGGATTAAGTAGCTGTTCCCTCACTTCCACCTGCATTAGACCAACCTGTTGCCTTCCCCAGTCTGTCCTGATTCCTCTGTCATCTTCTCTTCCTTCTCTCCATCCTCACAGCTGAATGACATTAATTTTGTGTTAAGTAGGTTTAAAAATACAGCAGTCAAACCACAATAGAAATGAAACTTTAATTTAAATGATCTCCTTGTTGGATAACAGTTACTGACTGGACATTTCATCTGATCTGACTTACCAGATACATCACAACACACACCACTGTAGTGATATTAAATAAGACATTTAAACTCAAGTGTCCCTCTGCCAACCTTTTTGAGTCTCAGGGCTATAGTGACACTGAGGACTAATTTGTCTGATACACACATAAACTTGTACAACTCATCTTTAATTAAAGAATCAATGATATTAAATGTACATATGAGTGAATAAATTGTAGCACTGCATTGGAACATAGTACTGCACCACAACAGTTTAGCTTTCCTGTGTTAATATTTCCTAAGTTTTATTTAGGTCATTCTTACACTTAGTGTGTGGATGTGTGTGTGTGTGACATGTATCAGATAAAAATATTAAACAAATCACGTCTATAGGGGAGGCAACATTTATTTAACAGCCAAATATGGGACGATTCCTATTAGGCTAGCTTTAGCTAACCTGAATACTTTACAAGCCTCCTGTCCTGCTAAAAACACTGACTGTACTTACCTAATATCTTTTAACCACATTGAAAGGCTTTTTTTCAACTTTCTTCTCCCTTTTTCTGTTTTGCGCCCTCAATAGTTTTTTTTCTGCCGCTCCAGTGCACGAGTGAAATAAATAAATAAATAAATAAATAAATAACGCGCCTGTGTGGGCGCGTGTTCACAGCAGCACCTGTGTGTGAAGGGAGAGCAGAGAGACAGGAGGAGGGAGGTGAGGGAGCAGGGGGGTGCCTAATCAGTGCTGTTGACCTGTTATTGATCATTTCATGCAGTTAAAGAAAATGCCTGCTAGAAAAACTTTTTTTCTAGAGACGCTTTTGACGCCCCTTAAGTACAGCGCCCCCATGCGGCGCATCCACAGCATAGCGCCCATTTGCGCCACTGCCTATACAGCAAAGAGTATGGTATTTTAGTTACTTGGATCACAAGGTGGTGTCTTAACAAACCAATTTTACACACATGCCAAAATGTTCTTGTTTTGTGCCCTCTGCTCTTTCCGACTTGTTTTGGTAACACGGGTCACGTAATTTGCTCCTTGCTCAGGTACGACCTGTCCAGCCTGAGGATTCTGGGTACTGTAGGCGAGCCCATCAACCCCGAGGCGTGGCGGTGGTTCTACGAGGTGGTGGGTCAGAGCCGGTGTCCGGTGGTCGATACGTTCTGGCAGACAGAAACAGTAGGAGACGATAAATCAACACAGTCTGGTTGACTGGAGGCCGGATCAGATTTCAAAATATATTCACAGCTTTCTTGTTCACATTATTTTCTTATAGGGAGGTCATGTTTTGACTCCACTACCTGCGGCTACACCTCTGAAGCCAGGCTCTGCTGTGAGTACCTCCTTTATCTTTATGCCGGGTACCCACCAAACGCGTTTCGGGCGCCGGAAGCGGCCGGTTTACATTGAAAGTCCATGTTGAGGCGCGTCGAGGCGAATCGTGAAGCGGCGCGTTTTGAGCGTTTCAAGCGGCGCGGCAGTTCTTTTCCGCGCACGCGACGCGTCCGAAGCAGCCGACGCGTCGAGCAGCCAAAGTTCAAATATTTGAACTTTCGCCGCTCGCCGCGTAACAGCAACCAATCGGAGAGCTCTGCTATGTGATGATGCAACGACGACGGGACTTTATTTGGACTTTTTAAACTTACCCCAACGAGCCTCCATGAAGAAACCAGCCTCCGGTAAGAAACTTGGCATTTTTACAGTTGCCGCTGTCCGCTCGAGCAAACGATCACCCCAAACATAAAAAAACGTTTTAATCTCAACAAAGACTTTCGGAGCTGCAGTTCGGCTCGTAGAAAACCCACTCAAGTAGTAACGAGGCTCACGTACAGCTGATTTCGTCTGCCTGATGTACAAGAAACAACCGGAAAAGGAGCCAGACGCTCCTCCCACTGCGCGTCATCAGACGCGTCTTCAGTGTGAACAGATTCTGGTGACAAGCGACCAAAAGGGTGCGGCAAGAGCGTTTTGACGTGTTCGGTGGGTACCCGGCATTACAGAAACATCAGGATAAGGAAAGCGAGAGAGAACATCACAGTACCGGTAGTCCTCGACTTCTGACGGAGATCCGTTTTTACGCGGCGTCGTAAAGCGAATTTTGGCTTAAGTCGGAACATACGTCCAAACTGCACCTTATATGTACAGTACTGTATTTTACCAAGCACTTAGCCTATCCTAACACAGTACCCTACATAATTATCAAAAAACACATACATTTGAGAGCCATAATGAAGGGAAAAAAACAGTTAATTTCCTACTCTGGAATACTGGTGAAGCCATTTTCTCCATTCCTCCCTCCCTCCTCCGGATTCTCCATTTGTTTACGTTGTAAAACCGCTGTCCATAAAACAGCTACTTTTCCACAGCTGCTGCCTGTCCAGCTTGCTCCAACGTTTTGTTTGTTTTTTTGAATGTCCAGAAGACCAGACTTAGCCTTTTTAGAGAGTACAGAGCAGCTGTAGCCTCCGCAGCTATACGGAAACTGCCGTAAACTGCGTAACTCAGCTTTTCAAAATAAAAATTTCTAATTTTTTATTTATTTTAAATTTATGGGGATGCGTGTCGTAACCACGAAACGTCGTAACTCGAGACCGTCGTAAGTCGAGGACTACCTGTTTACAACATTTTTCCTAAGCCAGGCTCTGTTTGTTTTCTTTATTCGACTTATTTGTTCTATACAAACGATGCGTCCGGTTAAGGGATCTCTACTCCTCGTCTTTCAGACCTTTCCGTTCTTCGGGGTCGAGCCGGCCATCCTGAACGAACACGGGGAAGAAGTGGAAGGTGAGGCTGAGGGTTACCTGGTAAGTTTGGATGATTTAGGATTTTTAATTTTTTTTATTACAAAAAAAAAATCATTAAAATGAACTCTGATTAGACGCGAACACTTCTCTCCTGGTTGTGCGCTGCAGGTTTTCAGAAAGCCCTGGCCGGGAATGATGCGAACTGTTTATAAAGACCACGAGCGCTTCGAGAACACCTACTTCAAGAAATTCCCGGGCTTTTACGTCACCGGCGACGGTGAGATGCCAAAACAAACAAACAAACAAACAAAAACACAGCGCATGTCACTCGAGAAGCCAGACATTTGTTTTTATGAATAAATTGAATGTTGAAACTTCTGTTGGAGGTTATTCAGGTTGTTTCCTCCGCTTCAGGCTGCCGGCGCGATAAAGACGGATATTACTGGATCACAGGGAGGATAGACGACATGTTGAACGTGTCAGGTACAAAAAAATACAAAACTCCCTTTTTATTTTTTAACCTCGACTGTAAACGTCTGCTGTCAGCCGTGCGCTTCATATAAATAACCATGTTTGTTCTCCAGGCCACCTCATGAGCACGGCGGAAGTGGAGGCGGTGCTGATGCTGCACCCGTCGGTGTCGGAGGCCGCCGCGGTGAGCCGACCTCACCAGGTGAAGGGAGAGTGTCTGTACTGCTTCGTCACCCTCAAAGACAGCCGGGGGTTCGACAGCAAGCTGGTGGAGGAGCTCAAGAGGCTCGGTGAGGACCCCGCTCAGGAGGGAACGCACAAAACGTTGCAGAAATTCTCTGTCGGGGCCTTTACTTCGTCGTAAAGTAAAAAAAAACGACTGATGGAGCGGAATCACCCGCCACTTTTCATGCGCACGTGTTGGACTCAGATCTTGTTTTGTTAACAACAGCTGTTAAAATATGTGATTTTTATTATATTCATTAAATGTTTGATTGGGGGTTCATTTCACTCGGACTCGTCAGGGTTTATGTTGATCTTGCGCTAGAAGTTGGTGTTGGAATGTAAACGTGCGGCTCGTAATCGCCGGCAATCGAACCTGATTCTGTTGATTTTTATTTTATTTTATTCATTTATTCATTTTATAATAATGAGATACAACATTTAACATATATGTAATTGGAAAATATATATATAAAAAATATAAAATGAAAGGTAGCAGATGAAGAAAATATCTTATTAAATCTGCTCCTTATTTATCTAATAATTCAAACAACATTTTCTATAATAACAAAATAAGTAATTAACTCATTCAATTTTCATTTCACATATATTACTCATTACAATGCATTCATTTATATTTGTTTAACAATTCGATTTTAACCAGATTTTAACAATTCGATTTTGCTCATTTATTACAAACTGTGTGTTGGCAGGCAGGGAAGACGAGGGGTTCGTTTTCATCGTAGCTGATACGCAAATACAAAAAATATTAAGATTAAAAACTATGAAAAATCTTTTTGACACCTCGCTTGAAACCCACTGGTTGTAAATAATACATAGACCCCGGACCAGAACCTGGAAGCTGAAGCCAGAACAGGACCCGCTGTTTTAAGTCCCGCCCCCTTCTTGTAAACTAACGGGACTTTGCTCTTTTTTATTAAAAAAATAAATAAAAACTTGTTCAAATATGCATTTTTCAAATAGTTTAGCTGTGATCAGTTATTTTATGCTTAAATAAATTAAAAAATCACGTGACACCATGACGGTGCATGAAGAAGTAGGCGGGGCTTAAAGACCCACATCGCCAGCGCGAGCAGACTCTGGATCCAAAAATCCAACATGGCAGCTTCTTCAAATCAGTTCTTTCTGGTTTGTGTTCCAAACCACAGGGACACCCAGTCTGGATTTAGACCATGTCAGTGTTTGAGGTGGACTCTCAGCTACTACCACACAAAAGTTTAGCTCAACATCTGTAAAACTGGCTGAACATCTGTAAAACTGGCTGAGCTATAATCATTGTTGCGTTTTCTACGGTGAGCTGGCTGTGGCAGCCATTTTGAACGAGGTTGACTCCAAAACAAACTACTTTTTGACTGGTTTGATTTAATTGTGCAGTAAATCTGTGGAATCAGATTAGATTTGTTTTAAATTAAATTCAAAAAATATTTATTTTACTCGTACTGTTCGTAAAAAATAGAGCTGAATAATTATTTTAGAGTTCTTTTCTGTTTTTCTTTCAGTGAGAAAAAACATTGGACCGATCGCGACGCCCGACTTCATCCAGAACGCCCCGGCGCTGCCGAAGACTCGCTCAGGTAACACCCGCAGCAGCTTCCTCAGGTGACCTCTGACCTGCTCCCTCTGAAACACCTCTCCTCTTCCTCAGGGAAAATAATGAGGCGGATCCTGCGGCAGATCGCTCGAGACGAGCAGGAGCTCGGGGACCTCTCCACCCTGTCCGACCCGAAGGTGGTGGAGGAGCTGCTCAGCCAGAGAAGAGAAGCTGCAGCCGGCGTCTGCTGATTCTTCTGACTGATGATGAACGTCTCACCTGATGGACGCTCTCTGAACGCCTTTCGGACAGCGTTAGAGCGCAGACACGTTTAAAAACAGAAAAATATCTTGAAGATTTTGTCAGCTTGGGCCAAAATATCCTTTTAGTTGAAGCCTTTGCTTCCAGAGGGGATTTATTTTATTTTTTTAAATTTTGAAATAGAAGTCAGTTTTGCACAGCTCGTTTCTCACTGGTTCTGTATTTTTCACACAGTCCTGTTATCTATAATAAAAGAGTTTCATCCTTTTTTTTAGTTTAGTTTATTAATTCATTTTATAATAAAATACAAAACAATACAACACTGTACAACACATAAATAAATATACTGTACAACGCATAAATAAAATGAAGGGTAGCAGTAAGAAGAAAAAAATCTTATTTTAACTGCCCCCTTTTACAATCAATCAAATCAAACAACAATCAACTTTAATTAACAAAAAAAAGAAACAATTTACCATAATTATCGAATTACAAAGCAACATAACAGTATTTCATTTATATTTTTGCAATAGTCTATTTTTAATCATTTTTGATCACAGCAGCTGAACTGCGCCCTCTTGTGGCAGAAATCTGCCTCTGCAGCAGCTGAATGAAGATGTTTTACCTTTTTGTTGCCCCATGATGCCTCCAAAAAAACATCCACACATCTTAGATTATATGATCTGCACAGCCAGGAGAGATTTTTGGAAGCAAGGGGAGAAGTTTAAATTGCGAGCGTTTGTTGATTTGAAGCACAAAACAAGCAAAAACAAGTACGAGTGTCTTTTTAAGCGTTTCGACTGCAGCAGCTGGAATGAAAAGCCACTCCTGTTGCTTCGGGGTCATGAGGATTCAGCGACCGTCTCCTTTTGTCGTCCTCGCAGCAAGGACGAGAAGACGGGGCTCGGGAAGTTACATCACCAGCCGTTACCATGACAACCTCCTCACTTCTTCTTCCTGCGACTCCAGCTGCGCTCTGCAGATGTTTCGTAACCCGACACGTTCCCTGGCGCTCTCCATTCCTCACGTCTATTGGTCAAGAAAAAAAAAGATACGTTTTCTCTGATTCTTATGAATAAATAAAGTGATGGAGTGCATGTCACCCGCCACCTTTTATCAGCTGCAGGGTTTCAGAGTAAGATTTGACGAGAGCTGACGGTTTCTTTCAAATCCAAACCGTTTCAAAGATCCAAAGTTCTCTGCTGCAGCGAGGCCGTTTTTCAATGCAGGCAAGGAAGACGTGTCCAAACCAATTATTTCTTTTGATGGATTCCTTTTCATCAAGTGACAAAACAAACGTTTGTGCTTCCTGCTCCTTCTCTGGTGAAGAACCAGAGGTCCACCCCATTGCATGCTGGTCCTACGCCTGCTCACCTATGCATGCACTGTCTTTACCGGTCCTTCAAATAGTCAAACAAACTGATACAACAAAAATTTCTTCAAATACTAACAAAATAAAATTTACAGCAAAAAAGAAAGGAATTCAACAAATTAGAACAATTCCCAATATAACTATAAAAATCTCCTACAAGCTGGTTTACTGTAACCCCAAAAATACTTTACATTCAAACAGCTGGAAGTACTCCTACTGTTATATTTTAAGTACATTTGACATTAAGTAATTTATACAAAGTTGTTGTAGCCACTGATTTAGTTTGGTCTCGTTGTTTGTGCAGCCGCGAACCGTGGGAGGCGATTCAAAGTCAAAAGTCAACTTTATTGTCAAAACTGCAATATGTACAGGACATACACAGGATTAAAATTGCATTTCTCTCTGTCCCTCGGTGCAACAGTAAACATTTAAAACACTAAAACATTTAATAAACATAAGCATAAAATGAAATAATAAAAGTGTAATACTGTCCTGAGTTTTTGCATAGTAGTTTTTGCATAGTAGTAGTATGAAAGTATGAAAAGTTACACCAACACTAAAACACTAAACATTTAATAAACATAAGCATAAAATGAAATAACAAAAGTGTAATACTGTCCTGAGTTTTTTGCATAGTAGTATAAAAGTGTAAAAAGTATATCTATAAAATAAAATGAAAGTTCTGGCATTGACATTTGTAATAGAGTGACAAAGCAGCATATGAAGTTTATGTACACAGTATATGTATGAGGTAGTTGATATTGGTATAGAGGTAAAGTGGCATATGCAATAAGGCTAGTAAAAAAATATATATATCAGCAGTAGTGTAGATATAAAAAGTAGTGTAAATGTAAACAGTAGTAATAAATGTAAACAGTAGTAATAAATGTAAACAGTGAATGTAAACAGTAGTATGACTATAGGCAGTAATGTAATACAAACATTAGTGCAAATATGAGAAGTAGTGCAAACTGAATGAGCACATGACCGTGAGTTGAGTGAATAACCCGTTTTGATGACACAGAGTCCAGTGTTAAAATCTGTTTCAGGAAATTCTGATTCAGGACAACGCACGGACGCAAGGAACAGAAGCACACTTGAAAACAAAACACTAGCAAGGGAATAAACACAAACACCTGGAGACAACAGCTGGCAGAGAGCTGAGCACATGAGGGAGAGACACTGAGGAGGGCAGGACAGATGACACACACAGATCCTCTCAGTTTATTGTTTCTCATCAGTGCACGTGTGCTGGACGCTGGTTCTGGTTCAGCTGACAAGGCTGGAGGTCCATCCCGAGGGACGTTGACGTCTCGCAGGTGTAAACTGGGATTCTTGAACAAAAATACACACACAGAGCACAAAACTACAACATATTAACAACAATGATACCACTAGGTCAAGGCCGGATTAACCATATAGGCAACTGGGCAAGTGCCCAGGGGGCCCACGTTCCCTAAAGGGCCCAGGGCAGTGAGGGCACAAGCAAAATGTCTGGTTATCTCCTGCTTAAAATGTCAGCCCGAGCCCTGCTTTTTCCTAAAAGTTACATTCGGCTACAATTTGTTTCATACGACTCTGAAAACGAACAACAAAATTCTGATGACAGGCAGAGCAAAAACAATGTTTATGTTTGTCCACGAATGAAACTGGAATACAGTAGTCCCTTGTTTATCGCGGGTATCTGTACCCTGAAGCCCCGCGATAAGTGAAAAACCGCGAAGTAGGAATTGTAGTACAAGTACTAAGTAGTAGTTTATTTTTGTATTTATATAAATATATATTAAGGCGTTTTAAACTCTTCCCACACTCCTGCAATATTCTAAACAATGTTTCTAAACTATAAACGCTCTAAAAGAGCACAGCATGATTTAGCTCCCTGCCTCATCTGTTCTTTGCCACCCCGCAAGCACTCTTGGCCACGCCCACTTCTCAGCTCGCAGAACCGCTGATCAGCTGCAGCAGGAAGTTTATCCTGCAGTGTGCAGCAGGTGCTAAATAATTTTTAACAATTTTATTTTAAATATCAATTACATTCAGATCATGCTGCTCATTCATCAGTAACTGTGCGTCATGTCCAATCTTATTTTGAAAAACCGTGATAGAGCGAGTCCACGATAAACAAACCGCGAAGTAGCGAGGGACTATGTGATTTTAGATTAAATAATTTGGGCTTCTTGTCTCTAGATTCACATATTGCACCTGGTTTGTTCATCCTACTAAGACAAATATCAGGATGTAGGGAGTGTGACGTCAGATGAAACTACAGCAGTCCCTCGTTTATCACGGGTGTTAAGGACCACACATCCCAGCGATAAGTGAAAAAAAGTAGAGAAGGTATACTATTTTAGTATTTATATACAGGTGTTCCCCGAGTTACGACGAAGATCTGTTCCTACGCTACGTTGTAACTCGAATTTCAACGTAAGTCAGAACATACGTCCAAACTGCATCTTATACGTACAGAACTGTATTTTACCAAGCACTTAGCCTATCTTAACACAGTACCCTACATAATTATCAAAAAAACACACATTTCAGAGCTAAAAATGAAGGGAAAAAGAGTTAATTTCCTACTCTGGACTGTTGGTGAAGCCATTTCCTCGTTCCTCCCTCCACTGGATTCTCCATTCGTTTACGTTGTAAAACCGCGGTCCATAAAACAGCTACTTTTCCACAGCTGCTGCCTGTCCAGCTCTATCCGAACACAGTACCCTACATAATTATCAAAAAGCACATACATTTAGGAGCCATAATGAAGGAAAAAAAGAGTTAATAACTTACTGGTATGCTGGTGACGCCGTTTTCCTTCGTCCATCCGTCTTCCACAGAATTCACCGAGCGTTTCCAGTTCATGTATCAGAGCGCAGGCAGCAACCTCTGATCGGACACACGATCCAGCCAAAGCCGGCTGTCTGTCCAGCTTGCTCCAACAAGTTTTGTACCATCCGCAGCTAACCGGAAACTGCCGCAAACTGCGTAAATCGGCTTCAAAATAATAATAATAATACTTTATTTATAAAGCTGCAACAAAGTGCTGTACACATAAAATCAAGAACATTTAAACACATAACATATATATATATATATATATTTTTTTTAGATGCGTGACGTAACCCCGAATTGTCGTAAGTCGAGGCCGTTTTAAGTCGAGGACTACCTGTACATATATTAACACTTTAGAAACCCTTCCCACACTCTTGCAATGTTCTAAACTCTTAAATATACATCATTTTACTACTTTGTACTAGTGCTTGGCTTATTTTTAGTTAGTTTTTCTTAGTTCATATCTTAGATCTTACCGTTTTTCTTTACATTTTATACTTTTGATGGATGTAACTGGGTGTACACAGTTTCGTTCCACCTCGTACCACATGTGGTGTGAATGACAAAGAACTTTGAATCCTCTAATTTTAACAACATACTTATACGTAGCTACTAACTTTTACTCACCAACACGTCCTCGCTCAGAAGTCCTTGTGGGCAGGTTGAAAGAGACGATAAAGGTCCTGGGGCCTCATGTATCAACCGTGCGTGCGCACAAAATCCTTGCGTACGTCACTATCCACGCAGAACCCCGTATGTATCAAAACTGAACTGAACGTGAATATGTGCGCATCCAAGTACATTTCCACGCCAGCCCCATGGCTCGCGTACGCACGTTTCTGTGGTTCTTGTTCCTTTGGCGACACTTACAGGTGATTCAGAGAAACTGAAGCCCCACAGTCTGTGGTTGACTTTAAGAGCGGCTTGAAGACCTTTCTTTTCAACCGAGCATACTCTGCCTCCTCATGATTCTACTTTTGATCTTAGCTGATACTGTTGTTGATTTTAATTGTTTCATTATTTGTTTCATTGACATTTAATTCTGTTGCACCTTGTAGCACTTTGAGATTTCCATTGATGAAATGTGCGTTATAAATTGATGTCATCATTATTATTATTATTATTATTAACTGTTCATGATGTGAAAATGATTAATATTCCCACCAAACACACGATTAACAAGTATTACATCCACATGACGCAAAGGACGCGCAAAGTTGTGCCAAAAATAAATTTAACAGGAACGGATTCATTCAGCCTTACTGGAGGATATAATAAATAGTGTAACACGCAGAGCATTTATTTATAAACAGATATAATTTTCTGATCTAGGATATGGCTTATCAGCCGTTTTCAGAAATAATCATTTTTCAGTTTGGCACTGCTGCGCTCTGGAGCAACACAGGAGCCGTGCATCACGCGTGCACATGCAGAAGCAGCGATCAAACTGTTCCCGAGCTTTCCTGAGGGAGCTGCAGGCCGATCAGGGCTGTCCAGTCCACACAAAGCCGATTCATGTCCAATGGAATGTCTCATCTATATGATTCCAAAGGCTGAGTGGTCGCGCTTTGGAGCGCGCGCGCACCCTCGCCGGTGTTACACGGCAGCTGGAGGTGATTCATAATCTGCGTTTATTGTAGATTTCTCCAAAATGACACGTGAAAGTACACCATATATAACTTGTAGGAGAGTAAAAGCTTCACAGACAAACAGATTGCGCACAAGGCTGTGGCGCGCGCAGCGTTTGGAGACTCCAACATCACGTCATGTCATGAAAACTCTCCACTGAGACGCACAGACCCGTTTCTTCATATCATCTATTAAATAAACAAAGATCTACCAAACATCTAAGTTCCTCTGTGTTTACAGTAATTATGGTAATAAACTCGTGCGCAAAGTTAATATTTTCACTCAGAATGAATGGATGAGCCGTTGCGCACCAAAGCAGGGTGCGCGCACACACAAATACCGACACACAATCACTCGTTCTTTGCGTGATGAACACATTTTATTACTATTCTTACTTAGGATTATTTTCCTCACTCATATTATATTAAATTCATTATTTTCCTGAATCTAGAAATGATTTCTGATCGCGCAGGGATCAAACAAACATGTCCTTCACACATGCAGGAAGTAATTTGCATCTGTTTAACATATGTAAATGAAGGCGTGTCAGGGGAGGTGTCTCACGTGCGCTCAGTTCCACGTTAATTGTGATGTACAAAAGGAATGTGCGTGGATTCCGGTGTACGCACAGTTTGATACATCTGGATTTTTTTGTGCGTACACACTTTTCTGGATTTGACCGTGCGGCACTTTTCAGTAAGAAATCCACGCAAGTCTTTGTACATGAGGCCCCTGGTGAGCTCTGGACCTTTGACGGCGCGTGTCCTGCTCGGAGGTCCTCGTGGGCCAGCTGCCAGCTCTCAAGATCCACCGATGGGTCTGGAAGTCTGGTTCTGCTCCTGTTCTTGTCCGGTTCAGTGCGGCCTCTCTGCATCCGCTGGGTGCCGAGCAGATCAAAACTTTACTTCTGGCTTTTTCAGCAGAAGGAAACAGGGCTTCCGGGCAGGGCTCTGTTGCCTTCTGGGAAATGTGGTCATTATGAGTGGAGGCTTACTGAGAGAAAACTACAAAATAGCAGCGCCTGTCTGAAGTATTTTATTTTTGTTAACTCATAACCACATGTACAGTGATACAGTATTACTGTACAGTCCACGTGTCTTGCACTGTTTTGTCAAATACATGGACTGTACGTCCACAAACTGTGATTCCACGATAGTCGAACCGCATAGTGAGGGACTACTGTATACTGACTGTAGGACTTTTAGGTTTTATCATCTGTGTGAAAGTCCTCTCATGTATTAAACAGGTAGTCCCCGACTTATGACGGAGATCTGTTCCTACGCTCCGTCGTAAGTCGAATTTCAACGTAAGTCGGAACATACATAAATACGGCACCATATGTACAGTACTGTACAGTATTAATAAGCACTTCACCTATCCTAACACAGTACCCTACATAATTATAAAAAAAACACATACATTTGGAGCCATAATGAAGGGAAAAAAAGAGTTAATTTCTTACTGGGAGCTGGTGAAACCTTCCTCCGTGTGTTAGCATGTTAGCTCGTTGCTCCACCAACATCTGCAGCTGCCTGTGCTTCGCGCGGTCCAGGGCGTTTACAGTAAGGTCTGTTAGCATGTTAGCCCCTCATAACCTCCTCTGCCTCCGGTCTGCCTCGTAAACCTCAGGTCCAAACAACGAGGTCTCCTGTAATTTTCCACTGAGTGCACTGCTTCTGTCGTCAAGCTACTGCTTCTGCCATCAAAACCGGAAGGAACTTGGAACTCGGCTTTCAAAATAAAAAAATGTCAAAAAATATATATATACAGTATACAGGTAGTACTCGACTTCCGACGCCCTCGACTTATGACAATCCGGACTTACGAACGCGCTCCGAACGCTAGTACGTGCTGTGTTTATAGATGAATGTGTGGTGTAATGTGTTAGCTAACCGTTTGTAAATAAAGTTCTGTGCATGTTTATGGACCAGTATGTACGCTTGTTCAGTCTCATGTCGATAAACGTGTGTGCGGCGCAGCGTACGAACGCCACGTGTTCTGAGTTCCGACTTACATTAAAAAATCCATACTTACGAACGCCACGTGTTCTGAGTTCTTATTTACATTAAAAAAATCCATACTTACGAACGCCACGTGTACATAGTTCCAACTTACGTCAAAATTGGGTTACGAACAGTGCGTAGGAACGTAACTCGTACGTAACTCGAGGACTCCCTGTATTTTTACAGAGATGCGTGTCGTAACCACGAAACGTCGTAACTCGAGGCCGTCGTAAGTCGAGGACTACCTGCATATAAGTATACATATTGTATTATATGTATTGTCGTTTTAAAGCAACTAAAAACACGGCCGAGTCGCGCTCTAGTTATGTCACTTCCTTGTTTCCATTTTCACACTTTTTAAATTCCTCAAACAGGAAGTGTTTCCCTCTTTTACACATCGGGTGCAACATCTGGTTTATAATGTCATTTTTGTACAGTTTACAACCGGAACATAAAAAAAGTACACCATGACTACCCAGCAGCCCCTGCGGTTCACCCAGCCTCTCCAAGACGTCACTGTGTACTGGAAAATAAAAACTGTTTTTGTGTTGAGAACGTTTAAACACGAAGGTCTCGTCCTTCCTGCTCAGATGAGACTTGAAGGCGGCGTCCGGTCCTCAGATCGCTGCAGTGACTTCAGAGTTGGTGTAAATTATTCAGCGGTGGGGTTTTCCTCTGGTGGATGTAAAAGCAGAGCATCGTCTTCTTTTCTCTGCTGACCCACTCAGAACCATCAGCAGCTCCCAGCATGCAGCTGGGCCTGGGCCTCATTAATTCTTCAGCGCTGTAACGTTGAAAGGTACAGGGCCCTCAGCTCGCTGCTTCGTCAAGCTCTTCATCCCGTTATCACTCTTCTTCCTTCTTCCATCCATTTTTAAACGGCAGCTAAAAGAAATACATCTTTTAAAGGCTGTTTTCTCTTCTTTTTTTATTTTCAGTTTCAAGAGCCGTTTGTGTTTGAAATAGATTTACAATGAACGCCTTTTCAGGGAAGGTGTTGCTGATTTCAACAAGATGAACCGAACTAAACAAAAAAACTAAACGGTCGTATTTTTCGTTTATATCAGGGATGCACGATATTGGATTTTTGGCAGATAGCTGATACGTTAAAACTTATTTAGCACTTTGAGATTTTTATTAATGAAAAGTGCGTTATAAATTGAATTCATTATTATTATTATTATTATTTGGCCGATAACCGATACCAATACCGATATACATTTTCCTAGACAGAGACTACAGAGCTTTCTCTGCTGTGGAATTAAAATACTACATTATTCTGCTGAAAATGATGTAATTCTTTAACTTGGATTATGTTTAATGTAAAATTTATTCATGACATTGTGGTGGACCACTAGGGGGCTCTACTCACACCCAGTGGACCGAATGTGTTACAGGATGCTTTTATTGTGAAAGGTCCAGAGGACCGGATGTTGTGTTGGTATATAAGGCGGTGTTGGGTGGTTTTCCCGCCAGTTGAGTAGGAGTTGATTAAAAGTGAAGAACTACATCCCGTCTCCTGTGTCGTCTCTTCACCACCTCCTACACTGGTGACCTACGTGAACTGAATATGACGACATCTGAAGGTCCAGCCAGCTCTCCTCAGCTGTCCGCGGTTGTGGAACCCCCACCGGCGGCCCCGCTCGCTTTTGCGGTGGCCGTTAAAATCCCGGACTTCTGGCTGCACGCACCTCGGTCGTGGTTCGCCCACGTCGAATCACAGTTCGCTCTTCGCGGGATCTCTGCAGACGACACCAAATACCACCATGTGGTCGCTTCACTGGACCCATTGTCCACCCAGCGGGTAATGAGCCTGCTCGAAGACCCTCCTGCACAGGGAAAATACGACGCCCTCAAGGAGCTCCTTCTGCAGCGTTACACGCTCTCAGACGCGGAGCGCGCCGAGAAACTGTTTTCCCTCTCTGATTTGGGCGACGGCACAGCTCTCGAGCTCATGGAAGGCATGTTGTCTTTGAGAGGATCAACAGACTGTGAGTTTCTTTTTCTACACCTCTTCCTCCGCCGGCTTCCGGCTCCAGTGCGCACAGCCCTGGCCAACTCCCCGTTTCTGCAGCAGAAGGATTACCGCTCGCTGGCCCGCGAAGCCGACCGCATCCTGCTGGCTGCGAGGACGTTCGCGGTCCAAGCGGCGGTCCCCGGATCTCCAGCGGCGCCCGAGCTTCAAGCATCGCCCTCAGCGCCGGACGAGCCAGTGGTCGTAGCAGGAGTCGCCCGCAGGCGGTCAGGAGCTGCCTTTTGTTTCTTCCACCAGCGTTTTGGCGCCAAAGCACGACGGTGTGTCCCACCGTGCAGTTTCAAGCCGCAGGGAAACGAGTACGCCAGCGCCCGCTAGCAGTCGCGGCCGTTGGCGACAAGGAAAGGCTGCTTTTCATCGAAGACTCGAGGTCGGGGAGGCGGTTCCTGGTGGACTCCGGCTCGCAGAAGAGCCTCGTTCCCCCGACCGGCTCCGACAGGTTAGCAGAAGGCTGCGGGCCGCAGCTAACCGCGGCTAACGGCTATCCCATCAAGACGTTTGGCGAAAGGTTGGTGACTGTTCGTTTCCATGAACGGGACTTCCAGTGGAACTTTGTGGTAGCTGCTAGCTCAGTCCCTATTTTAGGGGCTGATTTTCTTTGTGCTCACGGGCTCCTGGTTGATTTAGCTAACAGACGTTTGATCGACGCTGTGTCTTTTTCGTCACTGCCTTGTGAGACGCGAGGAGCTGGGCCTTTAATGCATGCTAACTTTTTAGCTTCGGGTAATGTGTTTCAGCGTTTATTGTCTGAATTCCCCTCGCTGACTGTTCCTGATTTTGCAAACACAAAACATGGGGTCGAACATTATATTCCCACAACGGGCCCCCCGGTGTTCGCACGTGCACGCCGCCTTGATGCTACTAAGCTAGCAATAGCACAGGAAGAGTTTGCTAACATGGAGCGTTTAGGCATCGTGCAGCGCTCAAACAGTCCGTGGGCCTCCCCCCTCCACATGGTGCCCAAGGCAGATGGCAAATGGCGACCATGTGGGGATTTCCGCCGCCTTAATAACATCACAGAGAACGATCGTTATCCCATCCCCCACATCCAGGATTTTTCAGTGCACCTGGCTGGGACCTCCATTTTTTCTAAAGTAGATTTAGTACGGGGGTACCACCAGGTTCCTGTGCATGTGGAGGATGTCCCTAAGACCGCTGTTATCACGCCTTTCGGCCTTTTTGAGTTTTTGCGCATGCCTTTTGGTCTTAAAGGTGCAGCACAAACATTTCAGCGGTTGATGGATTCAGTCCTAAGGGGTCTGTCCTTCGTATTTGTGTACCTGGATGACGTCCTGGTGGCTAGCAGCTCGGCTGAGCAGCACTTGTCCCACCTCCGTGAGGTTTTTCAGCGCCTGGCAGCACATGGCCTGATTGTAAATACAGCGAAATGCCAGTTTGGGCTGCCAGTCATTGACTTTTTGGGCCACCGCATTTCTGCAAGTGGTGCCGTCCCGTTACCAAACAAAGTGCAGGCGGTGTCAGATTTCCCACAGCCCCAGTCTGTTAAAGCGCTACAAGAATTTTTGGGAATGGTTAACTTCTATAACCGTTTCCTCCCCAGGGCAGCACAACTGCTGCGTCCGCTCTATGGAGCGCTGAAAAAGAAAAAGCCCAACGACAGCGTGGACTGGACACCAGAACGCCTACAGGCATTTGGTGATGCTAAAGCTGCACTGGCCACTGCTGCCCTTTTGGCCCATCCATCCCCAGCGGCGCAAATAGCTTTAACAACCGACGCATCTGATGTTGCGGTGGGGGCTGTGTTAGAACAGCAGGTTTCCGGGGTTTGGCAGCCGCTTGCATTTTTCAGCCGTACGCTGCGGGACAATGAGCTGAAATACAGTGTTTTTGACAGAGAGTTGCTGGCGCTTTACCTGGCCACACGCCATTTCAGGTTTTTCCTGGAGGGCCGCCGGTTCACTGCATATGTTGACCACAAACCCTTGGTGTTTGCGATGTCAAAAATTTCTGACCCCTGGTCTGCTCGCCAGCAACGCCACCTCGCAGCGGTGTCTGAATTTACTACAGACATTCAGCATGTGGCTGGAAAATCCAACGTGGTGGCCGACTGTCTCTCCCGGGTGCTGATCTCTCCCGTATACGTTGGCATCGATTTTTCTGCTATGGCTGCGGACCAACGTAGCGACGCAGAAATACTCGAGCTCCAGTCCGGGCCCACGGGCCTCGAGTTGGAGGAACGGCAGGTGAATGACGGAGGTCCCCTCCTGCTCTGTGATGTTTCTACTGGCAGGCCCCGCCCCCTGGTTCCAGTTTCATGGCGACGCCGCGTTTTTGACTCCTTACATTCCCTTTCTCATCCAGGTGTTAGAGCCTCGGTGAAACTGGTCAGTTCAAAGTTTGTTTGGCCCGGTCTGCGTAAAGCAGTTAAGGAGTGGGCAGCAGCGTGTGTCCCATGCCAGCGTGCTAAGGTTAACAGACACACCAAAGCACCTTTGGAACCCTTCTCCATCCCAGGTCGGCGGTTTGATCATGTGCACGTAGACCTGGTGGGCCCTCTGCCTCCATCACAAGGTTTTACTCATCTGCTGACTATGATAGACCGGACCACCAGGTGGCCTGAGGTGGTTCCTTTGACATCCACGACATCTGCAGTGGTGGCCCGGGCATTTTTGTCTACCTGGGTGGCGCGTTTTGGCCCCCCTTCAGACATTACATCAGACCGGGGCCCGCAGTTTGTTTCTGAACTTTGGTCTACCATGGCCAAGGGTCTGGGGACTAACGTTCACAGGACCACCGCTTACAACCCCCAAGCTAATGGTTTGTGTGAACGGTTTCACAGATCATTGAAAGCTGCACTGCGTGCTGCATTGACCGGTGACAACTGGATTGACCGTCTTCCCTGGGTTTTGTTGGGTTTACGTACCGCAACCAAAGAGGACCTGAGCTCTTCCCCGGCTGAACTGGTTTTCGGTCAACCTGTGCGCGTCCCCGGTGAGTTTTTACCTGAGGTACCCTCACCACAGTTTGCTCCACCGTTGCTCCATTTTTCACCTCAGGAGGCCCCTTTTCGTGTCCCTGGCCCGGTACACCATTGTTTACCGCAGTCATTTGTCCCTAAGAGTCTGGAGTCCTCTAAATTTGTTTTTGTCAAACACAATGCACACAGGACACCACTACAGCCTTTGTATGATGGACCGTTTCGGGTTCTTCAACCAGGTCCAAAACATTTCCTTTTAGATTTAGGGGGTCGTACTGAGACTGTCTGTATCGATAGGCTTAAACCAGCTCATGTTGTGTCAGATGATCAGGTTGTTACGGCCCAGGCTCCTCGCAGGGGCAGACCTCCATCCACATTGTTAACGGACTGCTGTCCCCCTGCCAGAGACTCTCAACATCCATTGGAGCCCGAATCTTCTGCAGGCCCTCCTCGGAGCCCTCCGCTTCATCAGACTGGTTCTGCAGGGCCCAGGTTCAGCCGTTCTGGTCGTTTAATCAAACCTAAAATGCGGGACTAGTGATGGACCTTACTGGGTGTTCTGGGGGGGCGTGTGTGGTGGACCACTAGGGGGCTCTACTCACACCCAGTGGACCGAATGTGTTACAGGATGCTTTTATTGTGAAAGGTCCAGAGGACCGGATGTTGTGTTGGTATATAAGGCGGTGTTGGGTGGTTTTCCCGCCAGTTGAGTAGGAGTTGATTAAAAGTGAAGAACTACATCCCGTCTCCTGTGTCGTCTCTTCACCACCTCCTACAACATAATGAATCGAATGACACTCGAAAAGTGCAAACATGTAAATTTTTACAAATCTAAACTCAATCTGTTTACAAGTGCATAAGTAGTAATGCATTAGATATACTTGACAGTTTAATTAAAATTACGGTACCTTAAAGCAGCGCTTTTTATATCAACGAGTTATTTTGATGGAATGTCCGATATTTAACTTTATCGCCAATATCGGCTGATACCGATACAATTCCGATAATATCGTGCATCCCTATTGTTTATATCAAGCTCTTTAAAACACGAAGGAACACAGAAGTTTGTTTCCTGTTTTAAAAACGCCAAGTTTTGTTTAAAAAAAATGGTTGCTGCATCACGGTTTGTATCAAATCAATAATATTAAAACAAAAATTTACAATTATTCTATCTCTTGATCCATTGATCTGTTTTGAACCGTTATTTAGCAAAGAACGATGTTAGTTCACGTTTGAGCAGAATTCTTTTAATTCGTGCACTCGTCAAAATTTATTTTCAGTTGACAATAATTTGGTAAATGTTTTAGTCTTTCTAAACATTTTCAAATAACCTAAGAATTTTAATCATGTCAATGCCATTTTTTAAACTTGTTTTCATTTAACTTTTTTTTTTAAAGTTGGCAATTGTACAAAAAATATACTATAATTAACTGAATTTTGCAGATACTGATTTAAACAATGTGATCTGGTAGTAGCAGAAAGTCGTGCCCAACTCTCACTAAAAGCACAAACAGATCAGGCTGAACCTTATTTTCAAGATTTGACCCAAATGGTTAATGTCTTGTATTTCATGATTCACCTCAGCTGAAAAATAATTCCTTCACACACTTTCAATAAAAATGTTTTATGGTCTTCATCTTGCGTGGAACGCTGGTGTACGACCATAATGAGGATTTGAGGATAAAATAATCTTAATAATAATAATAATCTTATCCGTGGTCTGTGATCGTCTGCCCTGCTATAATCCTGTAATACACACACACACACACACACGCACGCACGCACGCACGCACGCACACACACACACACACAGAACTCAGGAGTACACACCATCCATCGTTGGTCTAATCCAAACCTTGGACACGCACATCAAAACACGAGAGCATCTTAAAAATACACATTCATCTTTATTACCATTTAGCATTTAAGACTAGAGATTAGCAGACATCTTGGACACAGATGTTCCATTAAAACATTCATATTTTTGTTTCCACGTCCATTTCTTCGTGTCAAAAACAAAGTTGTGCGTCAACAACAAGGACAGGTACGATAATTCACGGATAGTTGAGTCGATGCAGACAACAAAACAAACGGCTCCGTCTGCAACGCGTCCGTCGCCGTCACAGCGAGCGAGCACAGGTGACTACAGCTTTATGTACATGCACTAAAGTGCTCGTGTTCCGAAGGCATGCAAACATCACCCATGCTCCGCCCTCCTGGATATGCATAAGTTTCTTCAGATTACCCATTTTCTACAACGTCCTAACGTCAAAATGAACAAAAACGTGAGACGTGACAAAAATGTGGACAGATGAGGGAAACGTGTGTAAAGTTTATGCAAATAAAAGAGTTTTTCACCTGGAAAATTTCTTCCAGAGAGGTTGGGACGTTGTGTAAAATGTGAATAAAACAGATTGCAATCATTTACTAATCGTCAAAACCCATACTGCATTTCATTTACAGAGGAACATATCAAATGTTGAAACTGCACCATTTGACCAGGGGGGGAAAAAGGTTCCGTAATTTCCGCCGGATAAGTCACATCAGTCCAAAATACGTGGCTTTGCCGTATAAGTCTCATCTACTATGCATCACAGCAGACAACCCAGAAACGTCGGCCAGTGTTGTGCCAAAAAACGATTAATGGCAGTCGCGGAGGCGCACACGGGAGGACTTGAACAAGAATTTAACAAGATTAACACTTAAAAACAATTATTTGTTTGCTCGATATTATAGTAAAGGTGTGTCTCAGTTGAACTTTTACTTAATAAATTAACTTTAATGGTCAAAGCAGCTGTATTTTGCCTGGGCGGTGCTGTGAAATGCAGATGATTTGATGTTTGCTCCAGGAGTTCCAGATATTTCTTTTGGAAATTGATCATTAACACTATATTCCGTCCCCTCAGTTCTCTGCCCTGTCTGATAACCTGCATTTTTTGTTTGTAATGCTGGAATTTCACCACCATTGCCCGTGAACGCGAGTTAGCTGATCGTCTAGCTCCGATCCTGTGAACGCGATCGAAAGTGATTGATCTTACCGTCTCGCTCGGGAGTTTAAGCTGATGTTCAATGAAGTTACGAACTGTAACTTCAGCGTCCTCTCCTTCCCGCTCCGGTATCCCAGAAAAAACAAGATTATCTCTCATACTTCTGCTCTGTAGATCCAGGATGGACTCTTTGTATTTCCTGCTTTCACCGGACATCCTCGTCACCTGCTCTGTTAGATGTTTCACGTCGCCCCGCAGCGCTTGATTCTCTGCAGCGAGTGACGTCACTTGGGCTTGACTAAACTCCAAGGATTCTCTGAGTTTTTCAAATTCTTTGTGCAAAACTTCTACTAAAAAAAGTCTAGCATCAAAACTAGATAGTTTTTTATCAATTGATTCTAATATCTCTGTAAAACTCTTCTCTGGGGACCCGGATGCGCCCGGAGAACTCTCTGAACGCGTGCGCTTAGATG
>JBBPBX010004355.1:10770-28867 GCA_038048925.1 Garcialebias charrua | reverse complement strand
ACAGGAACGAGGTGAGCCGCCTGGCCTTGTGGTGCGGACACAACAATCTCACTCTCAACGTGGAGAAGACAAAGGAGATTGTCGTGGACTTCAGGAAGAGGGATGCACAACATGCCCCTCTGACCATCAACAGCACCACAGTGGAGAGAGTGGACAGCACCAAGTTCCTGGGAGTGCACGTCTCAAAGGACCTGTCCTGGAGCAGGAACACTGCAGCACTGGCCAAGAAGGCTCACCAGCGCCTCTACTTTCTCCGCAAGCTGAAAAGGGCTGGAGCTTCAACCCCCATCATGTGCACCTTCTACAGGGGTGCCATAGAAAGTGTCCTGACCAGCTGCATCACGGTGTGGTTTGGTGCATGTACTGCATCCTGCCGCAAGAGCCTCCAGCGCATCGTGAGAGCAGCTGAGAAGATCGTCGGCACCTCCTTGCCCTCACTGCAGGACTTACACAGCAAACGCCTCACTCGGAAAGCCCTCTGCATGGCAGGTGATCCCACACACCCACTACACAGCCGCTTTAGACTGCTGCCATCAGGGAGGAGACTGAGGAGTCTCCAGGCTCGAACCAGCAGACTGAGAGACAGCTCTGTTCATCAGGCAGTCAGGATGCTAAACACTCTGCCTGCTCTGCCTCCCCTCCCATTTGAACTGCCTTAACACAAAAAACTTTCTCACACATTACCACACAACACAAAGATTTTAACACTGGACTCTGTGTCATCAAACGGGTTATTCACTAAACTCTCGGTCATGTGCTCATTCAGTTTGCACTACTTCTCATATTTGCACTAATGTTTGTATTACATTACTGCCTATAGTCATACTACTGTTTACATTCACTGTTTACATTTATTAATACTGTTTACATTTATTACTACTGTTTACTTACATTTATTACTACTGCTTTACATTTATTACTACTGTTTACATTTACACTACTTTTATCTACACTACTGCAGATACATATACAGCATTCTCTGACTAGCCTTATCTAAGGATGCCAAATGTGCCTTATGTGCCTTACTGCATATGCCACTTTGCCTCTATACCAACATCAACTACCTCATACATATACTGTGTACATTAACTCATATGCTGCTGTGCCACTCTTTGCAAATGTCAATGCTAGAACCTTCAGTTTATTTTATAGATATACTTTTTATACTACTATGAAAAAACTCAGGACAGTATTACACTTTTATTATTTCATTTTATGCTTATGTTCATTGGGTGTTTGGTGTTTTAGGGGTGTTTGGTGTTTCAGTGTTGGTGTAAATTTTCATACTTTTATACTACTATGAAAAAACTCAGGACAGTGTTACACTTTTACTATTTTATGCTTATGTTTATTAAATGTTTTAGTGTTTAGTGTTTAGATGGTTACTGTTGCACCGAGGGACTGAGAGAAACGCAATTTCAATCCTGTGTACGTCCTGTACATATTGCAGTTCTGACAATAAAGTTGACTTTGACTTTGATTTTCTCTCATGATTACACTTGAAATGGTTTTGTATAGGCCGGTCACGGTAACACATTTTGCTGAGCGATTGTCTCTAAAATTATTGCGATAAATGATATATTGTTTGAAAGTTGACAATAATTAGTAATTATTGTCAAATTTAAGAAGAAATGTTGATTAATTTTGTGTGTAGTACCTTTTTTTATCACTGGATGACAGTATAAGACTGTTTGAACAGAAGAATGGATACCCTGATGCATGCTCAATAATCCAGGTAGAAAAAATCTAAAAAAGCTAAGTCTGGTCCTCTGGACATTCAGAAAAGAACAATGGATAGTGAGGGAGCGAGCAGCGTGTCTTTTTAAGAAAAAATTGGAGGGAGGCCCCTTGACGTGACATGGGCTGTTTCTGTTTGGTTCTCAAAATGGCGGATGCTCGGTGTGGTTTGAGCTCTTTAGCATAGCATTTTTCACATAAAGCTTTTAATTAAAAAAAATCAGTAAACAAGTTCTCAGCTTCTTTTTGCAGAGAAAAACAACTCTTTAGACAAAAGCACGAGTTTCACAGTGAATTTTGGAGCTTCAACAAGACAGAGGTTTTTTCCTCCCCGAGGTCGACCTGTTAGCTTAGCTCATAGCTTAGCTGCTTTTAATGATACAAAAACGTGATTTTGGACGAATAAAAGTGATTTTAAAGAGAAAGGGAGGAGTCAGTGAAGAGCACCGGAGTTGAGCCATTTGTCATCCAGTGTTTTAAGTAGAAAGTGTCACAAAGAAACAATAAAGCTAAATGAGGTTGATAATTTTCATTTATCATGCGATTAACTAATTTATTGTTTATCGCGATAGGCCTAGTTTTGTATAAAATTTCAAATATGTTTAATTAAAAAGTTTTAAAAAGGACGGATCCCACCCGCAAAAATCCAAGAAGAAGAAGCTGACGTCATTGTATGCGACAGATGCACATCGGTGAGTACAAACCTGAATCTGTCAAAATGTTTTGATACTATAAAACACACAAAAAAGTGTTAGCTTACAAAGATGCTGATGGTAGTTTTACGCGTAAATGGTAGAAAGACTGTGCCACAGGCGAAATTAGACATGTTAACCGTTTCACTTTTGTTTTTTTGTGTTTTATGGTCCAAAAACATTTAGACAGATTCAGGTTCGTACTCATCGATGTGCATCTGTCGCATACGATGACATCAGCTTCTTCTTCTTCTTCTTGGAAGTTTGTGGGTGGGATCCATCATTATTTTAAAAAAAAATTATTAAACATATTGAAAATTTGTACAAAACCATTTAATCATGAGAGAAAATCCATCCTGTTGTTAAAAAAAAAAAAGCAGAAATAAAAAACGATCTAAACCGGATGATTTATCACTGCATCACATTCGATGAGAGCATCTTGCACATCAGTTAAAGACCGTGTAAAGTGAATTTCAACATTTTCTTCAATAAACATAAATGTCATAAATGTAATCTTGTAAATGAGTAAAAAGTCTCAAAATTGTAGCTCAATTAATTTTGGAGTTATAGAGCAAACTGTGTATAAACATATTTCTGTTTCAGGATTTTTTAGGCGTGTTTTAAATGTGACCGCGTTTCGTCACGCGGTCCTCATTAGTATAGCCCCACCCCCTGCAGCTCCAGCCGTATAAATTCGCCTCGGTGGAGCCGTTCACTCGCGAATCGCAGATAGCATCAGATAGCAATAGCATAGATATTTTGTTCATTGTTAGCTAGCTAATCAATTATGCCTCGTTCGTGCATCTTCCCTGGATGTCGCAATGGTCAGGGCACCCGTACAAATCATAACATGTTTTTATACCGCGTGGTTTTATACCGAGTATCTGTAATGCCTGGATAGGTCAATGGATAAAGCGCTTGCCTTCCGTCCCAAACCCCACGGGTTCAAATCCCGCATGGTACAACTCTTTTTTTTTTTTTTTTATTCATTCCAGATTAAAAACACACAAGAAAACTATTTACAAAAACAGCGTAACTCTTGGAAAAAGTAGCTGCTGTTACAGACAGAACTCGGATAAAAACAGAGCAGGTTTACTGGATCTCTGCTGCCTGCCTCTCCACACAGTCAGCTCAGGGCAGGGGCAGGACACGAGCGCAGCTGCGCTGAAACCACGCCCACGCACTGACACGCCCCCAGCGTTCCAGGGCAAGGCAAAATCATGTTTTTTCATGATTTTTGAGACTTAATTTTATAAGGTAAACAATGTTTTTAATCAGTCAGATTTAAATGGGTGATTAATAACACATATTTATGCCATGTGACAAACTAAAAACACACATTTAATTTCACTTTACACGGTCTTTAATGATGAGAAGGGGCTACCTGACGTGTCAACAATGTGACGCAGAGAGAACCTGACCACATGTACATGTATGATGAGTAAGGGAGCGAGAATGTGTTGGATGTGAACAAAACTGTTGCTAGTCAACTTCACTCTCACCTGTCTAACAACAACATTTATGAAGAGTTTCAATCTGGTTTTCGCCCCCACCATAGCACCGAAACAGCCCTAGTAAAAATTACTAACAACCTCCTTCTTGCTGCTGACTCTGGTCTTCTGTCCATCCTCATTCTTCTGGATCTAAGTTCTGCCTTCGACACCATCTGTCATTCTATCCTCCTCAACAGACTAACCTCCATTGGCATCTCAGGTACCCCGTTAGACTGGTTCAACTCCTATCTCTCTGACCGCACTCAATTCATTCAGCTTAAATCCTTCCGTTCCCAGTCTTCCCCTGTCTCCACGGGTGTCCCCCAAGGCTCTGTCCTCGGACCCCTCCTCTTCATCATTTACCTCCTTCCTCTAGGTCACATCTTCCGCAAATACGGCGTCCATTTCCACTGTTATGCTGATGACACGCAGCTCTACTTGTCATCAAAACCTAACTCCACCCACCCTCCATCCTCACCGACTGTCTCAATGAGCTAAATCACTGGTTTTCTAACAATTTCCTTCAACTAAACAGTAACAAAACAGAAATCATTCTTGTTGGTACCAAAAACTCTATTTCAAAATCAGAACATCTTCTCGTCCCCCTTAACAACTCTCTGCTATCCCCCTCCCCTCAGGTCAAGAGCCTCTGTGTCATCCTCGACACCACTCTCTCCTTCACTTCACACATCAACAATATTACTCGGTCTGCCTATTTCCACCTCCGTAATATTAACCGTCTCCGTCCTTCTCTCACACCCCGCTCCACAGCCATCCTGGTGCACAGTCTTGTGACTTCCCGTATCGATTACTGCAACTCCCTTCTCTACGGCCTCCCCAACAAATCTCTCCACAAGTTACAGATGGTCCAGAACTCAGCTGCCCGTGTCATCACTCAAACCTCCTACTATAACCACATCACTCCTGTCCTGCAGCAGCTCCACTGGCTCCCGGTTAAATCACGCATCATCTTCAAAATTCTACTCCTCACGTTCAAAGCTATCCACAACCTTGCCCCTCCTTATCTATCTGACCTCCTACAAATCTCCATCCCATCACGCTCTCTCAGGTCCTCCTCTTCACTACAACTCCATGTACCCTCTGCCCGCCTCTCCACCATGGGGAGCAGGGCCTTCACCTGCTCTGCCCCTCACCTCTGGAACGCTCTACCGCCCGACCTTCGAAACACCACCTCCCTTTCTCTGTTCAAGACTGCCCTGAAAACCCATCTCTTTAGACTAGCTTATCATTAACTTTACTAAATGTATTTTTATTATCTTGCATTTTATATCCTTTATGTATTTTATATTTCGATTTGTCGCTGATAATGTTTGATCTGTATTACACTGTATTGGTTTGTTAAGTGTCCTTGGGTGTCCTGAAAAGCGCTTTTAAATAAAATGATTATTATTATTATATTATTATTATTATATCTTCATCCCTGAAAGAGTGACCTCTGACCTGCTGATGAGTATAAACCTCAGAGCCCTGGCTTGATGATGCTGCTCTTCTGTGCTCGGACATTTCCACAAAAACGCAATGGCCAGATGACAAACTTCAGGATTCAACAGTCTACAACTCACACGGTCATGTTGTAGAAAACATTATCACTTGTTACAATTTATGTGCAGCTATGCTTAATGTTGGGAGTTTATGTTAAAGTAGTCAAACATAAGTTTATTTTCTTTGGCTAAATTAAAATTTTTACGATGGAAGATAAATTTAGCAGAAACTATTTAGGCCTGGACTACACTTATCCAGATTTTCTTTTTAACTTGCATTTTTCCATCAACGCTGGAAAAAAAATAAAAATAATAATTCTTCATCCAGCCAAATATGTTGAATTTTCTAATAAATTTGAAAATTACCATCCTATGCCTGACTACAGGAAAAAAATAAATCCAACACTGAGGTACGAACATCCTGACACTATCTAGGTTTTTATTGAACATTGTTAACATTTTCTCTCAGTAATTAATAGGGATGCACAATATTATCGGCATGGTATTGGTATCGTCCGATTAGCGATAAAGTTAAATATCGGACATCGGCCATTTCATGAAAATAACTCACCGATATAACAGGTGCCGTTTATAAACAGCGTTTTAAACGCTTCCCACACTCTTGCAATATTCAAAACGTTTCTAAACTTTAAACGCTCTAAAAGAGCACAGAACGTCATGATTTCAGCTCTATGCCTCTGCTGCGCTCAGCCATCTGAGAGTGTTTTTGGCCACGCCCACTTCTCCCCTCTGCAGGCAGGTCAGCTGTTCAGGAGGAAGCTTATCCTGCAGTGTGGCCTGCACAAATGTGCAGCAGGTGCTACAGTTTAAAATAATTAATTTTAAATAAAAATTCCATGCCGATCGTGCGGCTCATCCATCCATCAGCCAATTGTGTGTCGTGTACAATCTTACTTTGAAAAACCGCGATAGAGCGAGTCTGCGAAAAATGAACCTACTGTACTTCAAAAAGTTTTTATTTATTTATTTTTATCTTAATCTAAATTTACTTGTTAACAGGGTCATTTCAATAATTTCCTGCAGGATCAATAAAGTTCTTATCTTATTTGCATGCTAATGAAAGGTGCAAAGGCAGCACTTTTGTTGTTATTTTTAAAACACTTGCACTAAAAGATCTACTGTACTGATCTCCATCTCTGAGTTTCACATTAAGCAAAAACAAGTTTATGCAAAATTAAATAATAATGAAATAAAAAAACATGTGGTGTTGTGTTACAGGAAGTAGATGTTACTGATGTTAAATGGACAGCATGCAAAACCACCAGTATGGTCCTCAGGAAATAAAACAGATGTTACGTTTAAAACACAGAGCATGCCCAAATCAACACAAAGGAGTCGATGCAACTTCTGACACCACGCCGAAGGCTTCACACACCCCCGCTGACCTGTGAAGCATGCGTTAATGAAGAGGGGAGGTGTGGAGGTCTGCAGGGGCGTGAGGTGAAAGGTCCGTGAGTCTGGTGAACCCACCGCCGGCGGCCATAAAGGAAGAGGAGGAAGAGGAACTTACATCACGGAGACAAGCAGAATTAGAGCCCCCAAGGTGTTGTTAGTATGACAGTGTGGTTCTGGATCGGATCACAGCGGACAGGAAGGAGGAGGGACGGATCGAGCCCAGAGGAGGAGGAAAGATACAGAGCGGGAAATGTTAATTTGTAAAACTGAACAAAAGGAAAACTCTGACAGGAGAAGGTTCTTTCTGCCTGGAGAGCACAGAAACAACCGTTGAAGCTGAGGGGGAAAACACACGAGGAGCTGTTCACGTCAACACAACGTTCATTTATCAAGTAATTCATGTTTGTTTCTTCCTTTTCACCAAGTCTAGGTCTTTTTTTTTTTTTAAAGGGATGAAAATAACCATCTATTGCAGGGCTATTCAACTGGCGGTCCGGGGGCCAAATTAGGCCCATGGGTGAGCTCAGTTGGGCCCAACAAAAGACTCATTTTTAAATAAAACAAAATTTAAACCGTAAAAAAAAACTTATTTAATGACAATAACTGCTGGATGTCTGGCCCTGAGCTCTTGGCTTTCAGTAACTGTGGCCCCTTGAGCAATTTAGTTGAATAGCCCGATCTATTGGATTAAATAGTTATGCTACAAAATGTACTCCTAAAAACATGTAAATGTACTCCTAAAAACATGTAAATGTTTCTATCTCTCGATTTGTAGGTTTCCATTTTTAATTGTTTCATACAAATTTTTACAGATTTGAAAAGGTTTTTTTTAGTAAAACATCCTACGGTTTAGTGGAAAAAAAACACAATATTTAGTGTATCTCAGCCAAAAACACATTTATTTAAATAATTCTAATTAATTTATTTGAAATTAAGTATTATTATTAATAATAACAAACTTATTTATTTGAAACTAAACAAGCTTTCCTTCAGATCTTAGTTTTAGCTAGGCTGTGTTCTGTATTGTTGCCAGACCTTGACCCCCCCAAAAAACTTGCACTATGATGTCAAGCCATCGTTTGTCTGTTAGCAAAATATTTCAACACTAAACATTGGAACGATTTGAATGGAAACTCTCAGAAAGGAATCATTGGATTTATTTCTGCAACTGATCAACCTGATTAATAACTGTCGCCTAAGCATCACAAAAACGGCTACAGCTTTGTCCATTTTTACCGAAGTCACGGTCAGATTTGGCGTGGTAGTAGCAGAGAGTCATCCTCATTGTAGTGATAACCGATCGCATGTCGTCTTTGTTCAAACTTTGGCACGTAGGGCAACGAGCGATATGCATTCCTTCAAGTTTTATTACGTATTTGTCCGTAAAAGGTGACAGAATTGGTTCGCAATAATATAAAAAAATCTTATTGAACACTCGAGCTCATAAAGATAAACAAAACATAAATAAAATCACTAAGTGGCAATGTTTTTTATAAATGCCTACTTTCAATGGAATTTTATGGGATAAATAATAAATTTTAACATTGAATGATGAGTTGAAAACGTATCTGTGAACTTTAGAGGTGGTGCGCCGATGTCCCGTCACTGAAGGATTTGAAGAGTGAATGTTTGTAGTTTAGGAGATGAGTGTTTTTATGGACTAGAATTGAAAAAGGAATGCAAGTAAACCTTAATGTTTTTGTTGCAAGTGGGCAGGAGTTAAACTACTGTATGTTGAAGGACAGAGGTATTTTTTTTTCTTGTCGGAGGCGACGCAGAGCGACGGATCCTGGAGAGCGGAGGAAAAGTTTGTATCCACAACCAGGTGCAGTGGCAGAGCCAAGGGGTGGCCAATGGTGGCTTTGACCACCATAGATTAATCTTTGGCCACCCCACAGTTTGTATCCACATATTTTTTTTCCACAACGGGGAAAAAAAATCATGAAGGAAACAATTTATTAAGGTTTTCCATTTATTTCTATCATTTAAAGGTCAGATAAACGGGTCAGACTAACATCAAACTGCTGATTTAATTCAGTAAAATGTATTATTTTCTGTCGGAACATTAAAAAAAAGGAAGGAAATTCTTGTTGAATGTTTGATCAATTCTGCAACCCTTCGGATTATTTTCCCACCTCTTGTCGAACAAACGTCTAAAACAGATTACAGTCGAGCTTCAGTTAAAGCTGGAGCTCGGAGATCAGAGATTAGCGGAAAGATACAGAAAAAGAAGAGCGTGTCTTCGTGCAGCGGTGGAACGAAGCTCAGCGCTTCAGAGGGTTAAATACTTTAACTTTACCGTCTGATCAGTCAGAGCTTTCCATCTGAGGAAAAAAAAACATTAGCATTTTAAAGCATGTTCTAATAAACAGATGTTTTAAAATGTGTCTTTAGGCGTTAGAATAAAATCCAGGGTCATGTGAGACCTCAAGGTGTCTTAAAACACGGTCCCCAGATCAACAGAGAGATGAAGCCATGAATCCAGGACGTCAGTATATTTACCTCCATGCATCCAGCCTGTCCTCGGTCCGGGTCGGCCGGCCTGCCGCCGTCTCTGCTGTGGCCGTTCTGCCCTCCCGCCTGCAGCCGGCGCTCCTCCCTGACGTTCTGCTCCTGCAGCTTCTTGTTCAGGAAGCGGGCTGCGTTTTCAGCCAGCGTGTGGCCCGGCGGGGCGGACAGATCCTGACGGACGCTCACCACCTCGAGGTTCTTGTCCCCCTGAGTCTCGACTATGAGCTGCACGGGGCTGGGCGAGCGCCCCCGAGCGGTTCGCGGGCCGTCCTGCATGACCCTGGGGTCCGTGGCGAGGCCCCCGTGATGAGCGGGGCTGGGCTCGGTGGTGGCTGGCGGCGTGGGGCGGGAGCGGCTGGGGGACTTGGTGAACTTGTCGTAGACCACCGACGTGTGGTCGATGATGTTGAAGAGGCTGGAGAGGCCGTCGTTGATGGCGGTGTGGACGGGGCTGTCCCGGGTGGTGGTGGAGCGCGCCCAGGCTGACTCGCTGTTGCCCTTCTGAGGCGTGGTGGGGGTGGGGGCGCGGCTGTTGTTGGGGACCTCGGGTTTGTTGGTCGTGGACGGCTTGCGCTGCAGCTTCGGGGAGCCGTATTTCGGCGAGCAGCAGCAGGGACGCTCCAACTTGTTCTGGACCACCGGGGAGTACTGGACCTTCCTGGAGCTGCGGGACGGGGACGAGACGGGCGTGTTGCCACCTTTTGGGGTGAGGCAGCGGTGGGGGCTGCTGGTCAGGTTCCGCAGCAGGTCCGTCTGCAGACCCACGCTGATAGTCTGCGTGGTCTGGGTACCTCGGGTGATGACTCCGTTGGTCTGGCAGGCGGTGTCACGGACCGCTGGGCCCGATGGCGAGCGGATGGCGTTCCTTACGGAGAAGGCCACCTCCTTCATGTCGTCGCTCATGTTCCTTTGGAGCTGGAGCTCCAGAGAGGACGCGTAGCCCACCGTGGAGCAGATGGGAGACTGGTTTGGAGAAGCCACGAGTCCCCCACCCTCCAGGAGGCAGGGCCACCTTGTGGCGCTGAACACCTCCTCAGATCCACTCGGCCCCGCCCCATCCTCCCCTCCAGTTTTTGCTTTGATCCCTTTGGAGTACAACAAGTCCGGATCTGGAGCAGAGGGGCGCTCCGCCGTCCCAGCTCTTGTGGGACTGCGGAGGATGTGGACACCAAAGGGCTCCGCCCCTCCCCCTGCCCCGTTCCCTCTGAGCGGGGACTTGTGACATGGCTCGGGGTTGCTCAAGGTGCTGGTGGTCAGGGTGGCGCTGGTGGTGAGGAACCAGGAGGCGGGCTGGAACCGATCGGGGCCGGGTTCTCCTTCCTGGAGCGGACGAGGTCCAGAGGCGGACGGCGGGAAGTCCCAGCCCTCGTTGTTGAACTCCTCGATGTACTTGAGGTCGTCCGGAGAAAGAGGCGGGGTGACGTCGTCCCGGCCGTGATCGCCGAGGCGCGTCTTGTCGGGGAGGAACGGCGAGCTGTCCATCAGGCGCTGGAAGTCGCTCATGGAGCAAACAGACTTGGCTCTAAACGTAAAACACAAACGGATCATTAGAAGTAAAAAAAAAATCAAAGATAAAACGAGGTTTCCTGAACTTTCTTCAAATGGTGCAAGTTAAGAGTTCACTCCTGTAATTTTCCAGATACAGGTAGTCCTCGGGTTACGACGGTCTCGAGTTACAACTTTTCCTGGTTACGGCGCATCTCCCATAAAAAAAATAAAAATCTATATATATATACACATTGTATTTTCAAAAGCCGAGTTACGCAGTTTCCGGTTTTATGTCGTAAACGTAGTGGCGGAGGAATACTGCACTGTACTCTGTAAAAAAGCTAAGTCTGGTCCTCTGGACATTCAAAAAACAAAACTAAACTGTACTGTGAACGCGGTTTTACGTCGTAAACGAATAGAGAATATGGAAGATGGACTGAGCTGGACGATGGTTTTACGTCGTAAACGAATGGAGAATATGGAGGATGGACTGAGCTGGACGGTGGTTTTACGTCGTAAACGAATAGAGAATATACGGATGATGGACGGAGGAATACGGCGTCACCAGTTTCCCAGTAGGCCATTACTCTTTTTTCCCTTCATTATGGCTCCCAAATACATGTGTTTTTTGATAATTATGTAGGGTACTGTGTTAGGATAGGCTAAGTGCTTGGTAATACAGTACTGTACATGTATATGGTGCAGTATGTACGTATATTTCGACTTATGTCGAAAATCGGTTTACGCCGCCGCGTAGGAACGGATCTACGTCGTAAGTCGAGGACTACCTGTATGTTCTGAAATGTGGGTCCACCCTCAGATAGTACGAAGCTGAATCAACCAAAACTCAACAGTTTCTTTAATGTCGATGTAAATTTTTCAAATTCTCCATCTCAAAAACTTCAAAATGATCAGTGGGTTGAAATGTAGTCATTTATCACCTGGCAACAAGTTAGATTTGTTTACAAGAAAACTGGACTTTTACTGTACTGAAGTGAGGTGTGTATTTAAAAAGGTAAATTTCCGAGCTTCACAATGACGCCAAATATTATACGAAGGGATTTCCAGACGCTAAGGTAACCAACAGATAAAAATGGTCAATTTCAAAAGATTATTTCTGAAGATATACCTGTAAAAATTATTTAAAAAGTAAATTAGGAAGGTTATTTAAGCCTGTTGCGATAAGCAATAAATCAGTTAATCGCATGATAAATGAAAATTATCAACCTCATTTTCATTTATTGGCTTTATCATTTCTTCGTGTTTCTCTTTCTACTGGACGCTGGATGGTAAATGGTAAATGGAGCTTATTTATATAGCGCTTTCCAGCCCCCTGTGAGGAGCCCCAAAGCGCTTTACAATACCAACCATCATAATAATAATGAATTCAATTCATAACGCACTTTTCATTAATGAAAATCTCAAAGTGCTACAAAGTGCAACAGAATTAAATGTCAATAAAACAAGTAATAAAACAAGTAAAATCAATAACAGTATCAACTAAGATCAAAAGTAGAATCATGAGGAGGTAGAGTATGCTCGGTTGAAAAGAAAGGTCTTCAAGCCGCTCTTAAAGTCAACCACAGACTGTGGGGCTCTCAGACAGTCAGGAAGAGAGTTCCACAGGCGGGGGGCAGCCACACTGAAAGCCCGGTCTCCCATGGTCCTTAATTTGGTTCTCGGAATGTGAAGGAGATTACTGTTCTGTGACCGCAGCGACCGGGTGGATGAGTATGGAATAAGAATATCCTTCAGATAATCTGGTGAAGCTCCATGTAAGCATTGATGTGTAATGAGAGCAGTTTTGTACTGAATTCTGTAGGCGACAGGAAGCCAATGAAGGTTATGGAGAATGGGCGTAATATGTTCAAATTTACGAACTCTCAACAAGATCCTTGCTGCACTGTTTTGAATATATTGAAGTTTCTGAAGGTTTTTGCCAGGGATTCCAATAAACAGGGAGTTGCAGTAGTCGAGCCTGGAGGAGACAAAAGCATGGACGAGCTTCTCAGCATCGGAAAAAGTTAGGGATGGGCGAAGTCTGGAGATGTTTCGAAGATGGAAGAAGCAAGTTTTAAACAGAAGCTTAATGTGATTTTCAAATGTAAGATTGGAGTCCATTTTTATTCCAAGATTAGTAACAGAGGTGGAGAGGGGGATGTCTTGTCCAGAAAAGGAAAGTGTTGTTATAGTAGATGTTTGTACCTGGTGAGGGGTGCCAATCAGTATGGCCTCAGTCTTGGAGCAGTTTAATTGAAGAAAGTTCTGATTCATCCATGCCCTAATTGCCTCCAGGCAGGCAGAGAGGGCAGTGAGTGAAGATGGAGATGACAAGGTGGAAGATGAGGATGCTCCAGTCCTGATGTAAAGCTGTGTATCGTCGGCATAACAGTGAAAAGAAATGTTGAACTGATTAATAATTTGACCTAAAGGCAGCATGTAAAGGGAAAACAGCAGGGGCCCCAGAACCGACCCCTGAGGGACACCACAGGAGACACAGACTGTCTGGGACGTGGCGTTGCCAAGACTAACACATTCCAGCCTATTGGAGAGGAAAGATTTGAACCAGTCCAGGACGGTGTCGCAGAGACCGACCTCTACATGAAGACGGTGGAGGAGGATACTATGGTCCACAGTGTCGAAGGCTGCAGTGAGGTCAAGGAGGACAAGGATGGAGGGAGAGCCAGTGTCAGCAGCCAAGAGGACATCATTGGTAACTCTCAGCAATGCAGTCTCTGTACTGTGAGCTGCCCTGAATCCAGACTGGAACTTCTCATACAGGGAGTGTTGTTGTAGGTGGTCCTGCAGCTGAGCAGCAACAGCTTTTTCCAGCACTTTAGACAGAAAAGGGAGGTGTGAAATTGGGCGGTAATTAGAAAAAATGTCGGGATCCAAATTAGATTTTTTCAGAAGAGGCCTAATGATGGCAGTTTTTAGAGGCAGTGGAACATGACCAGATTGTAGAGACTGATTTATTATTTGAGTGATTAGTGGGCCTATTGCAGAGTGATTGGTTTTTATGAGAGACGAGGGGAAAGGATCCAGGGCGCAGGATGAAGGCTTCATTTTCTTGATGATGGCCTCCACCTCACTCTGAACAACTTCGTCAAAGCTGTTTAGGGTCCCAGAATGCAGACGGGTAGGTGGCACACTGAGAACAGGGAGGTTGTGGAGCTGAGATCTGATAGTGTCAACTTTGGTTTTAAAAGATGAAAGAAACAGGTCGCATTTTTGAGCAGAGTCCTCAAGAGTTTGTTTAATGGGATTAAGCAGACGAGTGATTGTGGAGAAAAGCTGTTTAGAGTTTCCAGGGCAGGTGTTGATGATGTTAGAATAATATTTGGAGCGTGCTTCTTTAAGAGAATAGGCGTACGCCAGGGATGTTCAGACTTTTTCAGCATGCGAGCTACTTTTGAAATGATCAAGTCAAAGTGATCTACCTACTATAAGGCCCCGTTTACACGAAAACAACCTGTGGAAATATTTGTAATTTTTCGATGTTTATTGGGGGTAATAAACAAAAAATAAGCTGGTTTATATGAAAAATGCTGTAGTTTTCATGTCAGTCGGGTTGCCAGATAAGAAATTATGAACTATAGTACTGTGGCTTTCAGATGATAGAATTTTGACCTAAACTGTTGTGTTTGCTGAGTAAAGATGTTCTAAGATTCAATTCAGTTTATTTATATAGCGTCAATTCACAAAAGAAGTAATCTCAGGGCACTGAACAGAAACATTTATACAAAATAATAATTTAACAGAAACATTCATAGATAAAATAATAATTACCATACCATACCATACCATTTTATTTATAAAGCACTTTAAACAGGAACAAGTCCACACCAAAGTGCTGGACAAACAAACACGCAACAGGAAACACAGACAATGAAGTACAACACGAAAAACATAAAAACATTGCAGATCATAAATCAAACGATCCAATACAAATCAGCTGGCATTGAAAGCAATGGAGTAGTAGTGAGTTTTTAACCGGGATTTGAAAACCGAGAGGAAGGGGGCCTGGATAATTTAACACTATTTGTCTGGGAAGCAGACTGCTTTGAATTTAACTCCATTGCAGAACTCTCATCTTGAGCAAGATGAAGTTTGTCTTGTGTTTTTTGAACATGTGCTCAGAAAAGGAGGTGGTAAATAAGGCATTTAAAAATGTATCTGGCAACCCTGGGCTCAGCTGTATTCATTGTGCATGCAGCGACTGCATGATCACAGTTACGTCCAAACTGGTGAATAACGTCTCTTTGGACCCTGGATTTTATTAGTTTTGCTCCTGCATGCTGAAAAAGGATGAGTAGCAGAAAAACACTCAGCTCTCTGACATTATTTAAATCTGTTGTTAGTGCAGAAAAACTTTGGACTGCAGCCGTCTGTATGTGCAACTTCACACACAGAGAATTTCACACCTTTGGGGGTGGGGGAGCGGGGATGGGGTTTCCCGGAGAATCTCTAAGAGCTGGTTTGAGAGAATGAGGGCTGTGAATGGCTGCTCTGTATGTCAATCAAGTTACAGGATGTTTGATAGGCTGACAAATTTTTTTTAATGTCACACTGCGATCTACCAGTACTACCCCCGAGATCTACCAGTAGATCACGATCTACCTAATGAGCACCCCTGGCGTACGCTTTCTGATGTTCTTTATATGCCTGCTTATGCACAGAGAGACCAGATGATTTTACACGTCTCTCAATAGCACGGCCAGTTGCCTTCATCTTGCGCAGCTCATCAGTGTACCAGGGGGCTGAACGCGAGAAAGACACCAGTCTTGTCTTCAAGGGGGCGTGTAGGTCCAGGAGCTCCCGAAGAGATTGGTTGTAGTAATCCACAGAGTCATCTGCAGAAGGATGATTGACAGCGGTCAGGGTGTGAAGATCAGCAGACAGAACATCAAGGGAAATGTTTTTAAGGTCACGGAACTGGATGGGTCGTTTTGGGTTTGAAGCAGGCGAAGATGAAGGCACTTCCAGGGAGATGACCCTGTGGTCTGAGACACCCAGGTCATATACAGATAAGTTATTGATGAGTACAGTGTCTGTAATCACCAAATCCAGAGTATGCCCCCTGCTGTGCGTAGGGGCGTCAACATGTTGAGTGAGATTAAGAGAGTCCAGAAGAGACTTAAAATCTGTTGCCAGAGGTGAAGAAGAATTGTCCACGTGGATATTTAAGTCGCCAAGAAAAATAGTCTTCACAGGGGAGGTGCAGAAAAAAGTGAGGAGGTCATGCATCTCTGAGTTAAATGAAACATGCGGTTTGGGAGGTCTATAAATTAATATAACATTCATCAGGAGTGGGGCTTTGAAGCTGAAAGCCAGACATTCAAAAGAAGAAAAGTCCTGAGAAGACAGATGAGACAATTTTAAATTACTGCGATAAATTACCGCCAGACCAGTGCTGCGGGCTCTCTGCAGATAACTGTATCCAGAGGGACACGCCTCATTCAGAGAACTGAACACATCTGGTTGATGCCAAGTCTCTGTAAGACACATGAGGTCCAAGTTCTTCTCCAGAATGTGATCATGAATTAAACATGACTTGTTGGATAGTGACTGCACATTGAAAAGTTCTAATTTAATACCAGTTGGAATAGGAGCTTTTTGAACCGGTTTAAGCAGACTGAAGTCCACTCCACGTTTTCCTCGCCACTTCGTGCGCAGTGGACTACAAGGGCCTACAGACGCAGCGTTCTGATGACGACATCGAGGTGCGACGCGTGCGACACGTCTTTCAGCCCAGACAGCACTAATCGAATCCGAGTTCGCTTGAGAATAAACGGTTTTCTTTCGAGAGCTTCTATGGATGTAACGAGGTCTACGCAGAAGTCCCAGTTGTTTGATGGTGGAAACAGAAGGAGGAATGGAGCAGTTGTTAAGTTCAAACAACTGCGAAGCGGAATACGTCAACATCCACGAGCCGGTGGGGGCTAGCACAGAGCTAGCCGCAGGCCCACGGCTCCGAAAAAGATATACAAGAAGCAGAGAGATGTAACTCGAATGAGCATTACCTTGAAGGAGTACAGGAGAGAGTCCAGAACAGTCCAGAGGACACAGGAAGTTGAGAGAGGCAGCAGGTAAGCGAACAATAAGTGCAGCTACGTGGTTCTCGAAGCTAAATTCGTGTTGAAGCTAGCGGGAGCTAGCAGCTCCTACTATTAAAATTCCGGTTAGACTAGTAAAGTTTTCTATCTAATGAATCCAGCAAACAAGTCAAATCTTGGCTTCGCCACGATCTCCCATCCTGAGCAAGCACAATGGCATCAGTGGAAAGGAAAAACTCCCTTTTAGAAGGAAGAAACCTCTAGCAGAACCAGGCTGTGGACAAACGGTCATCTGCTTTGACCGACAACTTATAACGTTTGCAGATCCACAACGCAGTCAGAAAAGACAGTTGCTCTAAAACTTAATCACAGAAAGGTAGAAAGGTAAAAATGCCCGCGTCCGTTCACACAGGTCCACCCATTCATACACCGGTAGCGGCGACTGCCATGCAAGGCGCCTTCCAGTCCTACCGGGAGCAACTCGGGGTTAAGTGTCTTGCCCAGTGACACAACAACACATGGTGTGGGGAACCGGGATTCAAACCTCCAACCTTCCGATCGGGGGACGACTGCCATTACCACTACGCCACGGCCGTCCCGGATGACAAAAGGCTCAACTCCGGTGCGCTTCACTGACCCCTCCCTTTCTCTTTTCTCTTTAAAATCTGTTTTAACCGTACAAAATTGTGTTTTTGGATCGTTAAAGCAACGAAGCTGAGAAATTAAGCTACGAGCTAAGCTAATAGGCTGACCTTGGGGAAAAACCTCTGTTTGTCAAAGCTCCAAAATTCACTGTTGAAACCTGTGTCTTCAAGTAAAAAGTTGTTTTTCTCTGCAAAAAGAAGCTGAGAACATGTTTACTGATTTTTTTATTAAAAACTTTGTATGACAAATGCTATGCTAAAGAGCTCAAACCACACCTAGCGTCCGCTTTGAGAACCGAAAAAAGGAACAAGAGACAGCCCATGTCACATCAAGGGGCCTCCCTCCCATTTTTCTTAAAGATACACGCTGCTCGCTCCCTCACTATCCATCCTTTGGTTCAATCAGTCTTATACTGCCATCCAGTGGTCAAAAGAGATACTACACACAAAAATTAACCAACGTTTCTTCTTAAATTTGACAATAATTACTAATTTTTTGTCAAATTTCAAACAATATTAGCGTTTATTGCAATAATTTCTGAGACAATTAATCGCCCA